>JABUQX010125681.1:0-20000 GCA_015478945.1 Trachelipus rathkii
ATAAATATAATTTGCAATTTAATAATAAAGTAACTCTACTACCATATAGTAACACATTCCGTGAGTTAAGATATGAAATGTTTTTATACCAAAAAGTTTGAGAGTATTTTCAATCGAAGAGCTAATCATATTAAAATAATTCAAAAACAACACCATGAAAGTAAAATTATACGAGACATTATAACTGAAAACATGTTTAAAAAGTAAATTATGAAAATTAAGAAATTGAAATATCCAGTCCCTTAGACCTTATGAAGAGGTCAACTCAAGCGTAATGTAATCGGATACGCAAAAAATATTATTATATATTAAAGCTTTCCTTTTTTAAAAATGTTTATTTCTATTAAAATAAAAGTAGTTTTTATTAATTCAATTATTTATTTAATTTGTTTAGTACATTTAAGTAATAATAAATTGATAAGTTGAACAGTATTTCATTAAAATAATTTACTAAATAAATAAGAATTAACAATGTAGGCTTTCACTCTTCTTTAATGTAAAATTATAATCACTAAAATATAAAGCATCTATAATTATTAACAATATTTTAATAAAAAAAAAATATAATATAAGTTATAATTCGGAATTATTTAATAAATATTTAATGTATAGATATTTATATATATATATAATAATTTAATAATAATATAATAATTAATTATTAATTATTATTAATTATATTTATCTAATAATATATATATATATTAAATATATATTTTTAATATTTATAATTATTATAATATAATATTATAATATAAAAAAAAAATAAATATATTTTAAAATATATATATATAATAATAATTTAAATATATATTAAAAAAAGCATATTTAATTCTTAATTTTAAAATTTAATGTAAATGTTATTATCATCATTCAAAATATTAATATAATATAAAATATATTATATATTTTATTTATATAAATAGATCTTATATATATTAAAAATAATTTAATACCAACTTGATATATTTATATATTAGTAAAATTCAAAATTATTTTTTACTAAAAATTAATTCTTATCGATAAATTAAAATTTTTATTTAAATTGAATTATATTATAAAAGATATTTTATATACCTTTTTATAATTTTTAATTATTAATTTATATAAATTTATAAATACTATTGTAAATATTAATACTAGCGTAAATATTCACCCAAAACTCTTAATGACTATGTTGATTTCTATTTTCTAAGGACTGAATGTAAATGTTACTATAAAACACATAATATCTTAATTTAATGCTAACTTACCAGGACCCGTGAACTAATCCTGAGAACCACGGTCTCAATTATACCGGACCTCAGGAGCTAATAAATACCGGATAAAATTTATCAACAGTTCAGCAACACACGCCACACCGCTCAATAGAGTATCAGGACACATATGGAATCTTTTACCTGTTAATTCCAATCAGGAATTTCTGAGGTCCTTATTGGTCGTTTCTTCAGGTAATATTTCTGACATCTCAGATTTTGTACGCACGGCGATAATTGGTAACACATCTATCGCAAGCCAAATTTATATATAATTGTTGCCAATTGAGTAATATCATTTAATAACAGAGGAAAATTAGAATCAACATAAAGATTTCTGACTTTTGTGGGAAGTTTTAGATAATTATATCGAGGTTTAATTAACTAAATATAGTAAGAATCAATATAATAATTATAATATAAATAATATTACATTACTTACTATTTTTTTTGATAATGATTTTGTTTGATTTTATATATAATAATATTAATTTGAGCTGTATTGTTTTTATTGTAATTTCGAAGAATATTATAAAGTTTTGTTTCAACATTCAAAACTTATTTTAAAGTTTTCTTAAAATAAAAGTAGCAGGGTCAATTATATAAATTACAAGGGAAAGGTTATATTATATAAATTACAAAATGAAGGGTCTATTAAATAAATCAAGTACAAATTGCCTTCATTGCGCCAGAATTAACCATATGATATTAAACACTTAATTCAAAATTTAAAAAGAAAATTTTGAATTAGATATAATTAAAAGAAGTAAATAAGTTAAGTACAATAAAAATATAAATAATATATAATATTAATAGGAATTTAAATTAAGAATGAGCAGGATTACATTTCTAATATTAACTTGTACTGAATAAGCTCTGTATTGTGTTCATGAATGTATGTAAAAATAATATATAATTTATATATAGATATAAACAATTATAATATATAATAGGAATTAAATTCATGATATTTTTATAATTGAGTTATTGATATTTAAAACACTAATATATATAATTATATATTCTCTATAAGATTTTGATGTACTATGATAAAATAATATAACTTATAATCTTAGAGTATATACAAAAGATATTAAATTAACTATGGTAGATCATTTATATAATATTTTATAAATTAAAGTTATATATAACAATTACTATTATAAAATTTATTAATTTAATTTATTATAATTAGTAAATCTTATTTATTATTAATATATATAACATATATATTATATAATTAAAATCTAATTATATAAAATATTAATAACATATATAATTATATAAAATTAATATATTTTATATATAATATATAAGATGAATTAATATATTTTATAATAATTAATATAATTAAATATATTATTATATATATATTAAATATTATTTTGTATATATAAAAATGTTTATATAATTATTATTATAAAATATAGTTTGTTATTATATATATATAAATATATATAAAATATTATTTAATATTAAATATTATATATATAATAATATTATTAATATAATTAAAATATAGGTAATAAATATGTAATTAATAATCATAAATTAATAATAAAATTATATATTATAAAATATAGTTAATATATTAAGGTAAATTTACATTTCGTATTACAAATGTTTTTTGATTTGCCTATCGTCATTAGTTATAATTTTTGAACCTCTTAAGAGCCGCGCACTAAGTAGGATAATATATTATTATCGTATAAATATATTGGTTTATTTAACATAGTTTTTCTGCACCTATTATAATAAAAGCAATATAATATAGAATATTCTATATCTTTGTTTATTGAGATATTTTGTCTGATAATATAATTTTCAATTAATTTTATTAAATATTAAAAATTATATATTATAATATTATTTTATATATTTATTTATAATATAAGATAAATAAATTAATTATTCAGAAGTATATATATATAATAAGTTTAATATTTAAATAATAATATATTAGATAAAATAAGTATAATAAACTTTTTAATATATAATATATATTATATAATAAAATTAATATATTAATTATTAAAAATATTAACTATCTAATATCGCTCTATTGTTTATTCTATGTAAAATTATATCAAAACAGATTATATACTGTTAGTAATTTAAATTATATTATTTTTTATTATGGTCTAGATATATAGTTTTTATAATATATAATAAATAGTAAATACAAAATTATATTATTTATCTATAATTTGTTATTATGAGAATATGCTTTTTTTTTTATTCATCTTACTTTGTTTCTTTGTTTACTTTAGTATTTCTTTTATATTCTATAATGTACTTGTTTCATGTTTTTCTACTATTGTTTCCTTTATTTTATGATTTCTAAATATGTTAGATATATTAATATACATTTTTTTCTATAGTTATGTTTGCTATTTGTTTCTTTTAAAAAATATAATTGAATCTTTAAATAAATTTGTTTTATTTGGTATGTATGGAACAGAATCAATACTAGAATAATTACACTAGAGTCAAGTCTTTATTACACAAAGGAACGAATTTTTATAGAGACAAAGACACCAAATAACAATAATTCATTGATAATTTGAGAGAGAGAGTAAGATAGTAGAGAGATAAGAAGAGAGAAGAGTAAAGAACGAAGAAGAGAGAGAGAGAGTATATAGAAGAAAGAGAGAGAGATAGTAGATAGATAGAGTTAATGAGCTAGAAGATGAGATAGAGAGATTAATAAATAAATAAACATCTAGAAATCTGACTAATCATTAAACTGATACAATAGAATAATAAAAACACTATAGTTTTTTTATTTATAGTAAAAATATAATATGACGTACGATTGTGTCTGTCTAGAGCCTTACTATGTTCTAAGTTCTTTATTAGATATGAAATATATAATCATTTTAATACACTCATACACTTATCATATTGTGAGTGATGCCTATATAGAGAGTACAAACTAATAGAGTAGGTGTGTTTAATAACAATTTCAGTGTAAAGGATTTATTATATAAATATTATTCATTTGGTTATAATAATAATCCGAAAATTTAAACTAAATCTTTAAATTAGGAACACGATAAAAATTAAATAATAGAATAAACATATTGACGAGAAAATGTTTGTCATTAAGAAATGTTTTGAGAGGATTATTAATTTAAGGAAAATAAGAGATGATATGAAAATATAATTGATATTTAAGAAAAAAATAGATATATAATTAAATAAATCGGATGAAATTTAGTCGTGAATACTATCCTCTTTAAAATGAATTATGTATAGTTAAGATTTTAATAATTCTGTCAACTCATAATTAACGACATTTAATCCACTATATGTTCAATACGATTTTTAGTGCTTAATTTATCATATAATGGAGGTGTCTTCTGACATGCAAGCTCAATAAAAGCTTTATAAACCGCCAATAAATAACATATGAGCAAGGACTATAACGTATGACCCTAAGGATTTGATACCAATAACAATTTTATATCAGATATACATATAAAATAAATATATAAAATTAAAACGAAAAACTAGAAGATATTAAGAATATTAAGTAAGTGCTATATTTATTGAGCAACTATGTGTCTCATTTCAGTACTAGACGTATAAAATTAAAATGATTTGACTAATAAAGTCTGAAAATATAAATAATATGATTATAAGATGTATTTGATTGAAATATGAAGGACAATAACTTAAATTTCAACTGACCAACAGTACAAACTACAATAATTTGCATTTAATTAAATTAATAAGTAAAAAAAATAAATAAGTAAATTTAAATGAATTTTAGAAATACAAATACTTAAGTTATCAAACAACTGTTATATGTTTTGATAGATAGTGAAAATGTAATTATGTCTTTTAAAAAGTTATTAATAAGGCCATCGTATTTTTTAACGAATTAGATTATAGGTAAAAAATTTATTATTAACTAAAATTTTAGTTAAATTTTTTAGATCTTTATTTAGAAGTATTGAAGTTACAAGAATCAATATTATAAAAAAAGTAACCCGAATTATATTTAAAATATTAAATAAATTTTTATGTTTTCTTAAAAATAATTTAAGTTTAAAATCAAAAACAAAATTAAAAAAATTTTAAATTTTAATTAAATTTTATTAAAATAATTTAAATATATTTTAAGCGTTAACAGTATAGTATATATTAATTGAGTTATAGAAAGTAGGGAGGGGAGAGATTTTGATAGTTGATAAGTAAAGATTTAAGGGGGTCCTGCTCTAATTCCTCTACACAACATCTTAAAATTTTGAGTTCAAGGTACATACAAATAGTTCTTTTAGATTGCGTGACTTTATAATATTAAAAAAGATAATATATTTAAATTGATCAATAGAGCAGGGACTCTTTGGATTGAATATTATAAAAAAAAACAATTAAATCAAAAAAATTGTTTTATAGCTTAGATGAATTGCTATAATGATAGAATTATGTATTATTTTAGACTCTGTTGGAAATGAGAGATCAGCGTTATCGCGCGCAAGCAATATGTGCGTAGATTGTGAGTTCTTGTGAAATATATAAGACTATCACACTACTGTTTTGTGATAAGAAGAATAGAGCTGGGTGAATTAATAATATTTGAGTCGATATATCGAGATTGAATATTTATACAATAGAGCTCAAGGTGTTTAAAATTAATATGATATAGATATTTTATACATTACAATGAAAAATTTGAGATTAATTAATATTATATATATAGGTTATTATAAAAACATTTGGATATTATGTAATGGGTATTAGCCATGAATAAGTTAGATAAATTAGACTTTATATACAAAGTATTTTTAGAGATGTAATCCGTTTTAAACCTTTTGGTTACATGACACAAATCATTATTTTATATATGCATAATTATATAGAGTAATAATGTTACTCTATTTTAGTCCAATAAACGATAATTTATAATACTGAACGAAAAATAGTATATACAATAGATAATCTATATAATAATGAAAATAAAGATTATAAAAATTTTATTTCTTGCATAAAGAGAAGAATATTATATTAATCTCCATCCAAAATTGAAAATTTAGCTAATACAATTTATAATATATATATTTATTATCATGTGAGAAAATATCATTAAAAACGGATGAGAGTTATGAAATTTAGTTTGAAATTTAATGAAATTTTATCCATGATATATTTAGATTTATCAAAGTATTAGTAAATTATTCTACTCTATTATAATTGGTATATGGAAACTTGGTTGGAACTAAGAACAGTCAAGAAAATTGAATTATTTAAGTTTTGACGATTGATTCTAATAAGAAATTTGCAAAATGATAATTATCATAATAATGAGAATAAATGAAATATTGCTTTTTTTAAAACCTTTTATAAAGTTTTAAGAAAATTAGGTAAATAAGAGGATAAATATTTTATTTAAATTAACTCATAGGAGTATATGCTATGGAAATATTTCTTATATAATACTTGAAATAACACTTTTAGAAGAGATTGTATTAGCTAACAATACCATGACGGGATTATTAAAATGAATTAAAAATTTTATTAGTATTTATAAAAATTAAGTCGTAGAATAATTGATATTGAAATATTTGTACGATGATTTAATATTTAAGAAATTTTCTAAACCGCATCGTAGAATAAAGCTCGACCTGCAAGTAAGTGCTGGTGAAATTTACTGAAAAAGTATAAATAAATAAATAATATTTCGAAAATGTATTTCTATATATGTTAGACAGTTTTAAATAAAAGGTTCCTTAAATATCATAGTAAACTTTAGTATTTTAAAATAACATATCATTAATTAGGATAAAGCATGATAGTGAAAAGTAAAAATTATGAAAGTTAAGAATTAAATATTAATAATATATTTAATTATTTTATTTGACAAGATTAAATAAAAAGTGGTATACTCTAAAAATTAAAGATGACATTGTATATTCATAAATGATGTATAAGTCAGAGTCTCAACAAATTCGGCGAGGCAGTAACTACTAAAACACAGAGATGCGTAACACATCACTAACTTATGCTATAGTTATTATATATTAGATAGAAACTATAAAAAAATTATTATATTAATATAAAATCAAAAGATAAATACTGATTATTCTGAATATAAATCTTAATAAATAACAAATGGGTATAATATTAAATAAAATTATTTATATTTAATCTTGTGAAATTACCTAAGTTAATATTTATTATATATCCAGAAGTTAAAAGTTTAAATTTATTTTGGAATTGTCAGTTATGAGTATAACTACATTATAAGAATCTCATGAAATACTAAGAAGATAATTGTTATTATTATAAAAAGAAAGTAGAATGTAATAAGGTAAAATTTGTAATAATAATAATATATTAAAATAGATAATAATATTAGATATTAGACGAAATTAGTTTATTATATTCTACATATTGAAATAAACTAAATCTAAGAACACTGAGCTATCGGGGGTTTTTACATAAATAAATATTTTATAAGAATAGTGCATTATAATATATATATTTTAAAGCGATTAAGAAAAGCTAATGATATTAGAAATTATTACCTTAATAGATTTTATATTCTGTCTATCTTATTGTGAAATATCAGTTAAGTACTATAAAGTTGAGTAGTAAAATTGTAAGTTTTATTATTTGATTCAATGTCTAAAGTTTAATGGGATGTGTCGAGTTTTAATATAATTTGAGTTAAGATAACTCTAAAATTAAGAATTATATGGATATTTGTTATGATTATATACTAATCCAATCATAATTATGTTTTAAATGCTTATTTTACTGTAAATAGATTAGAATTATCTCATTTCCAGTAAAGGTTTAATTACTAATTAGTTAAAGTCGGCAGGAAAGTCTGTTTAATTTATTAATTACATGGGAGATTAAACGACATAAACTGCGTATTTTTGTTGATGTGTAGGAAAGAGCAATAAATGTGTAAAGTTTGTACATGGAAGTCACATTGTTGATTGAGTAAAGTATAAATTAATTATGATCTCAAGTGCATATTGTTATTTGTAGTTATTTTTTTTTTTTTTGAGCAAAGTAATTGGGAAGTGAAAAAAATTTATTTTTACGCTATCTCTTTTATATAGTTTGTATCTACAGTTAAATATTACTTATTAATCATGCTGTACGTGTAACACTCGGTGTATATTTATTAAAGAGATTTATTCTATTGTGATTTTCATCTGAATTGTACAATTTCTCATTTTAAAAACCTTTTCCAACAAAATTAATACAATCCAAATATCATTATTCATGATTTAAAGACCTATGTGTTATATTCTCACACACGTTCTCCAAGAGTTATCTAATATCTATGAAATCTTATTTCTCTTACTAGGATCTTTGGGGTTCATAAACCACATCTACTTAGGTCTTATGTTTATTTTTTTATTTTCTTTAGACATAAGCTAAATATTCCCTATAATGTGTGTCGTTATTTGTTGCTTTTCTTATAGTATCAAAATTTTGTTGATGTTTGTTATCACATATCACATCTAATAGGGAAAGTAAAAATTTTCTCCTGTATAAAAAGGCAAAACCGAATCTCTATATCAAAATACTACAAAAATTAAATTATTTATGCATAATTAAACGGTCTAGCTAACTCGGTGTTATTCAAACTTTATTAATTCTGGTTGCCTCTAAACTACAACTAATTGTCATCTTAAAGTTAATTTTAATCGATAATAATAAATCTCTGTAAATGAATGTACTAGATTCAAAAAGGTCATAAAAAGTATATCATTTAACACATAAATTCATTAAACAAACATTTATTGAATTTAATTTATCTTTCTTATTCAAGAAGTTAACGTTTTCACAATGTTATTCTATAAAATTTAGACGGTTATTTCACTCTAGAATCGTCACTTTTATAACGTCATCCAAAAATAAAGTACGTAAATCTATTTATCTCCATAATCTTTAAAACATTACATGATAGTTGTTCATGAAGTGAAACTAGTTAATGCTCCTCTAACCTCCACACTCGAAGAATCCTCAGTGTGGATAAAAGAGACACATAAGGGTTTCTTGATCTATACTGTTGTATCTTCTGATTGTAATTCTGTCTTATATGTTTATATCTATTCATTTATGATATAATCCTGAAAGAGTATTTTGCGAGAATTAATATCAACTTCTACGAGCTAGAAAAGGTAAGATAATTTGTCATCCTTTACTATACACTACTATCCATTTACAGACATATTCTTCTCAAATTGATGAAAAGTTATAGATATCTTGCTTAGCTTGGGAGTAGACAACTTTATGAAAAGGTTATATTTATATCACTCGAATAAGCACGATTAGTACATTATTGTCCTGTAAAGCTAATCCTCCAAATTGGTGGGATGTTTTTTACTTCTCAAATGAAATTAAGCTATGTTGTGAATATTATCATCAATATATCTATGTAAAGCAACCTTTAGTTCATCTGAACATTGTATGGCTTATGAAAATCTAAGTTACAATAAGTATATGATTAACTTTGATTTCATCTATGGACCATGGATATGTGAATTTAACATATTCCATATAACAAGTTATAAGTCTATACGGTCATTGTCTCTCGCGCTATTCGTAGATTTTAATTCTTTCTTGTGTTCATTTGTATAAGACAATGTACTTGGTGAGGGCATTACATTCTTCCATCTCGTTATAATGTAGAGAGTGAACTTAAGACTATTTCGAGAGCCTCATTATACGACAGCTGCTCTTATAGAAGTTACTCAATATCAATTTCTCTCAAAACACTAAAATCTTACCGCGACTAATAACGAAAATTTCTACGACTATCAAAGTCAGCGGCTCCTATACGTACTCGAAAACAGTGCTATTGAAGTTTACTAAATCCTTTAATTCAACTGATGATATAAATAGATAAGACGAATAAGCATTTTTTTAATTGGTACGCACACAATACAAGTGTGTCATTCGAATTACAGATCAACAGATAAGAGTGAGAGTTAGGTAAGCATACACCACAAGTTGACCTACCAAATAACACAATTATTTATCAATTCACTACTTGCAGTTTACATTTAACTAATTATTGAAGCTACTTACACACAAACTCCTAATTAATTATCCAATTAATTAATTAACTCTTGAACCCATTTTTTAAAGGTTATTAACAGATCTTTATTCATAATATAAAAATGGCCTTAAATAATTACTCCTTTTCCTTCAACGCATGGTGCGCCACGCAAAAACAATTGATTTAATCACACATTTGTGTAATTTCTTACGCTTTTATAACACAAAACCTAACCTCCATTTTTTTTTTGTAAAATTATATTTTTTATAATTTAAATTCTTAATTTATAATAATTTAGCGGATATTATCAAGGAATCAGAGGAATAACTATGCGATTTAGGTGAATAGATGTGGGGAGGTCAAAAAGAGACAGTAATATTAAAACACCAATAAAACTCTTTAGCGGGTGGATTTGGCTGGAAGAAACTTTAACCTGGTATTATTACTGGGTAAAAACTTTTTAATGGTAAAAACATTCTTACTTAATTCCTGCATTTGCGATTTTTGCACTGTTCTGGCTTGTGATTTTACTTTTTTGTTGGGGCTATTATCTCTTGTTTTACTTTGTCTAGTCGTAGTTTTTCGCCCCGATTTTTTATACCCCCAATTAGAACCATTATTTGCTTTTTGAAATTCCGATAGAGGTTTCATTTTGTTAGTCGACGTCGACATTTTTTTAACTCTGAGCCTCACCAATTGCTTGTGCTCGTGTCATATTTTTTTTTTTCCGTTTACTTTATTAAGAAAATGTTTTTTTTTCTGTCAGAACATACATTCAAAAAACAAATTGTTGTCGGGGTTTATTTTTTTTTATTTAAACGGGAAACCTTTTCATAGATTATTTTCTATTTTTGTTTCTTACAGTAACTATAGTAAAATTTTTGGGGGCGTCAGATATAGTCATGACCTAAACAAAATTGTCAAAAATGTCGATGAGCAAAATCTACCTCGAAATATAGAGTCTATGAAAACTTAAGGAATGATAGATATTTAATATCCACATAGCATACTACTGATCACCTATGTAGTATAATAATTTCTTTAAGTTTTAATCTTACCCTCATGAAACCTTTTATTAGCGACTTAATTCCAAGATCTCGTATGAATATTTATAGTGTTTAGAAATGTTGTTTAATAATATATATATAGATCTAATATTAATTAAATTACTATTTTCAGCTTAAGTATTCTAATATTAATTTATTTTATAATATTTTATATTATATATATATATATTATATTTGTAATAATATCTATTTATATATAATTATTAATATATCTATCATTTTTATTTGAGTTTAAATGTTAATAATTGCTGAAATAAAATTCAGTATAAATAATATGGTTTTCTTTCGCATCAACATACTAGCCCAACGTATAACAAATAACAATCTGCCCAAATAAAACCATTAAATCCCCCAAAAGAAACAATATAATTCAGATCGTTGAGAAGATAAACTATTGGCGTGAAAACTGAAAAACATTACAAGGGGAATTTGGCTTGATGTTCTAAAAGGTCACCAATAATATGCCCGCTGTCCAGCTGCCAAACAAAATATCAAGACCTATAATAAAATATATTGGGGAGTTTTACATTGGAAGTTATAAAACACGTTAGAGAAAAAGGCCGTTCACCAAAATACCTGATTAATTTTACTAGATTACCGTATCTCGCTTCAAATTCTTAACAACACTATAAAATCCCTGAGTCCGTGTAACACGTTCCCAAGTTTGCAAGTAGTGTTCAATAGGTGCATTGTATCCTAAAAAATTTTCAAAAATCGAATTACACAAATAGTGAAATAACTGCGTTATATTGTCTATTTTTGGTGGTTTTATCGGTCTTACGTAAATGGTTATATTTTTTTTTCATTAATACTCTATTGCTGTCTCATTAACATCTCGAGTGAAGAAAAATGATGGGCCCTAAGATCGTGTCATCCTCCCGGACGCATCAATAAATTATTCTTATGTTTATATGTTCTACGTCTTCTCTATTCTAACCGTCTTAGTAGAATACGGATAGTTTTTTACAAATTATAACTAGTAGGAAAAACTGGGCGGGGACCCTCCCTAGCACAAAGAAGTTGAGCTCCAACCCCCCAGATAAATGATCGGAAAGCAAAAACAAGGTGTCACTAACAAAAAAACAACCAATCAATGACGAACAGCCCTCCCTACCGAAGAGAAATAGGAAAGGGGAAAATAGAAAGGTTTACTTGCAACATCTTAACATTTAAGGATTCAATCCGGGTTCGACTAGTGTTGTCGGGAGGGGGGGTGTCGCAACTCAATCAACTTTACTACACCGTATTCACATCCAACGCAACGAATGGAGATGCACTTGTTACCAAACAGATTTTCCCTGCATAGTGTACGCTTCTCGTGTCTTGATGGATGCAAAAACAGAAAAATTGCAGACCAATCCCTCCACCCGAAGCCTCCTCTAGCAGAAAATACGTTCGGTTCATACAGATGGGGGGGCTGATTGTTAGGCTAATTGTGTTTTTTTCCTCTTAGTAGACGCCTTATAGTTGGAAATAAATAACGAAAACTAATCCAAACAACAAATAACCACAAAAAATAGGAGACTGGTGATTGAAACCACACATTGCATAATAGAATCTGAAGCCAGCCAATAGACATTAAACTATGACCCACCGAAAAAGTTTCATGAATATACTCGAGGTCGGAAACTTGTTGCAGCCAGACACAATATGGTGAGTAGGGTTCTCATATTCTTTTTATCACCAGCTGTTAGGCTACTTGGATAGACCGGTATTACTGCGCCGAAGGGTGTTTGGCGGTTGAAACAAAATAGATCTTATCTTACTACCCTATGGAAGATACCGTCCATTCGGAGATTTTAGATCGAATGGTATTTTTTCATGCAACGAACCACGGCGGCTCCAGCTCATTTCAGTTCTCCAGTTGAATATAAAGCTACGGTACACTAATATTTGGGAACACTGTCTCACCCGGTCCACTATCCTGTTTTTTAATGAATAAGAGTACGAGAACGCAGAGAGTAACAAGAAAAACAAGTTCGGGCCGTTTCTCGCGTTCTCTCAGCCTAAATGCTTGGATTTTTCTTTCGGAGTGGGTGGCGGGTCATAACCATGAAAACTATTTGGATATTACTCTAACACCGGACAAAACATCAAGAATATTGAGAACATAACACACCTGAAGAATTAAGAAGGATCAGCCAATAATTCTTGTCTATATCTTAGTGACTAACAATTCGAGAAAACAACAACACCTCTGTGTATTATATTTTTGAACTTGTTGTCCGACCAACTCGAACCCTACTCAGACGGTACGAACGAATCAGAGGACTCTTGTATTAAGTCCTGCTGTGTGTTGTTGTCTCATATTTCTCCCACAATTTGTTATATACCTTTTGGCGAAACGGCGATTGCTTCGCTAAGCTACTTCAATTATGTTGCGAACCCTATCACACACTTTTTAATCATATTCGGCTTGAGTAGCAGTTATAGAAATAATGATAAATTACTATATTTTAATAATATATGATAACACTCTGGAAAATTCGATGTTCCTAGTTAAAGTAATTCATACCTTTTAATATCCAAATCGTTTCTCAGAATATTAAGTGACTCACACTCTTGTTTACTGTTCATCACAATATAAAATTAAATAGTTAGGTTTCATCATCAAACCTTACGCGTAACATCTTGGAATCAAAGGCGTTTCGGTGACGCTATATGTTTTATTTTTAACTACAAGCATAATTATCTTATATTTATCTCAGCCAAAAGATAGCGGTGAATATTCTACAAGCTAATTCCATATCTTGTGACGAGACCTTTAACAATATCAAATAATAAGGCAAAATAAATTAGAATACACGAGATAAACACGAGATGGTGGATTTAAGTCTCCTTTGTTATTGAGATTAATCGAAACGATATGTCCGCAGTGTAGTACTGTATCTCTACTATCCTCTGAGATTCTTACAGAATACAAATACGGTAGTGAAAATCTTATAATTTATAAAATTTAGATCTCAACTTCTGTAGTTGAGTAGCCGAATCTTATTTTTACCGCATAGTCCTATAATCCATTAGTGAGGAGTAGGTTATTTATATATTTTTTTATTATTTATTTATTTATTTTTTTTATTTTATTATGGTCATTAATTTCACGTTTATATATTTTTATTTATATTATTCTACTAAAATTATAACAATCTGATATTTTTATTTGGTGTGACCTTTTATATTTATATTATTTTTTATTTGTATGGAAATATGAGGGAAGTTAATTAATTTATATATTTAATATTTATATTTAAAGTATATTATTTTTAATATATATAATTAATAATCTATCCTTATTTTCAACTTTAATTTAATATAATTATTTATAAAAATGGTAGAATAAATAATAAATGTAACGTGTAACCATGAATAGGACATGGAATATTATTATAGCTAAAGAAAAAAAGAAACTATTATCTTCAATAGTAAATATATATAATTTTTATTCCTATTATTAATGGGGTAAGATTTTAACTTTATCATTGAGTTAACCTATCATTATCTAATTTTTAATTTAAATGAAGAAATAGGTAAATTCAATAAATATTATTATATATTTTCTACCATTTTTTGATTATTTAATCTATAATCTTAAATTTAATATCTTTTTCTTTGGTACAAGAGCGAACATTGAGTAAGTTTATAACAATGAGAAGTATGTAATAAAAATACTAAATCTCATAAAAGTTTAACTATGGATTTGTTATATAATCGTTAATAAAATAGATAATATTCAAGGAGCATTGCTTTTAGGGTGAATAAATGGGTGCCCCTCTATATAACCTCTGCCTCTCTCTCTTCTTCATCCGCTCCTAGAATTTGAGTCATTCAAAAATCTTATTATAGTACGAGCATGCTTTCTAATATTGAATCACTTAGAATAAAACTTTGCACATCACTTAAATTTATTTATCAGTTCCATAAAGAGGATACAATTTATATACACGAAGAACGAGTGTACTTCCCAAGGCAGGTTTCCAGGTAGCGAGGTATAGATCTAGAAGAAAAATATTTAATACTTTGATGGGGTTATGGAATTTAATATTTCTTGTCTCTTTATTTTACACTAATAACTTCAAGAAGAAATAGAGTGTGTGGAGCAGTGGAGGATAGGTTGGGGTTGTCGCTCACCTCCCACTCTTAATATCACGTTCCTTATTTTCTTGTTTTTTAGCAAATTAAAATAACAACCTACAACCGCCGCTCTTACAAGCTTTATGTATTTTACTTGGGGTCCGGTTTAAAGTAATTAGGGTTGTGTTGAAGTTCGAATGCGTTTTATTTTTGAATTAAAACAATCAAACCAAAAGAGATATGACTTGAGATAGCCGGTACTCTAAGGAATGGCACGATGCCATGGAGGTGGATGCCATGGGTAGTCATTATATTTCTCGATAGTCACTATAAATGAATATCCTTTCACCATAGCTAGAACACCAATATTTCCACAAAACAAAAATATGCATTTATGGTAAAATTCCGCCAAGGCGATTTGTAGCAAGCGTAACCGGAGTGTATTTTCCAAAAATTTTCAAATCTATGTGTTTTTTTTTAAGAAATTCCTTTGGTCTCGGGATTTAAAACGAGGGTTACGAGCACTCCAAAGCAAGGAGCAGGTATAGCGAAGTCTTGGAGCCGGTATTTTTGTGAGTTCGAGATGTAGCCAGAACGCCGAGAAGCCCCCGAGAGCACAACAGGATTCAGGGATTATAATTTTTGCATCTCTTAAAAGTAAACTAATATTACATAGTTAGAGAATGAAAAAAATATAATTACACAAAAAACAAATATATGTGCCGTCAACTTTGAGTTTTTTTTTCACAATAGACTTGTTTCCTACAATCTTTTTCAGCCGGCGCTAGCCCGGCAGCTTCCTCAGGAAAGCCAGTTAAGTCGCCGTGAAGTCCGTTGATTGCCAGAGCCCCAGAGAGTTCTGGAGGCGAGTCACGTTGGAAGCACAGGAGAAGACCTCGGGCATAAATTTATTTTCTCAAAAGATTAATTTGATAAATATCTAGGTTATAAAACACTCAAACATACTATCTCTAACCCGAAAAGAGGGAAAGTCTCGAAATTACCTAAATCAGCATCACCCAATATAGCGCTGAGAGAAAAACCCATAAGTAAACGGCAGCACAGGATACCGCAGAGAAAAAAGTACCGCAAAACTCCGAGGAGCTTATGGAGCCGCGCGCGGGAGTTCGGTATATTGATGCTGGATGACTTTGGATCTTCTCTGGAGTGGTAATTTCAATAAATGCCTAAAAAATTACATTTGTTTCAAACAAAACTTACTCATTAAACTTAAATATTAGCATATTTTTAAATCTTTAGCATCCACTGGAAAATACACAAATAAATTTGGTTATTCCTACAAGGGATGAACATAGTAACGTCCTTCAAATAAGAAAGAAACATATTTTTTCCTAGTAAATGGTACGCATATGAATTTCAACCTTTAGTTCCAGGAGGGAGACCAACCAGGAAAAGAGCGGGAGGCCTATTAGAGCCGAAACGATCTTTGATCCGGTATATTCTTCTCGCGGTACTCATCCATCATATTTTAATTATATACTTTCTTCCTAACTTACAAAAAAATTATAAAAATTCCTTTTTCATTGCCTTTTGCTTCTATTGGTTATTTTATAATTTATTCAATAAGTGAGATTAAACACATCAATACATAAAGGAAATAAGTCACACAAAAGGTAGAGGGAACAAATATTTTATCATATCAAAATCTAGTTTTTTTTTTTTTGCATTTTGTAACAGGAGGAAATTGGCTACGTCCCAACACAGCCATCCATTAAGACCGTATACAAGAATATTGCCAAACAGACCATTTGATGCCGGATGGCGGTTGTAATATTGGAGCTGGTATAGAGATTCCGCGTGAATGTTATGCACTGGTCATGCCGGGAGCCGAGTAACTATCGTATAAAGGAATGCTCGAGACTATTTTTATATTTTTCTTATTCTCAATAACTAATAAATAAAAATGTAAATTTTTGGCTATATGATGGAGGAATAAAATAGGGATCTCGAAATCCAATTTTTTAGTTTTATGCTACTTAACGAATATGTTGGATATTATTTGTGTATGTTCTCAATTTCTTTAAGCACAAAGTCCTAGTTGCAATTTCTTGCCGAAACTCCTTCTTAAAGTCAGATAAGCCGTGGGGCTCTTTGCGTGGCACGTGAGCTGTCGTCCTTTTGATATCCTCAATTGAATCACAATTAAGAAGCGAGAGCCGATGCATGGTATGTTCATAGTAAGTCGCTTAGATCGAGAAAGAAAAGATAAGCGTCTGGAATTGGTTATTTAAACCAACTTTACAACATTAGTGCTATCGACAATTTTTTTATGTGTTCTTGGACTTAATGCTCCTTGTGTAAGCTTCGTATTGGCAGAGCCAAACAGGGATGAGTGATGCAGAACTTATCGAATAGTTTGTTTTAGTGTTCAAACACAAATTATATTTTTACCAAAATGAAGTGCTGCTAGGCAATCTATACAAAACTAAGTTGCATGAAACTTGAGTCGGGAGCCGGGGAGAGCTCACGGGGAACTGGGCTCCGATGCGGACACGATTCGGCATTGTGGATTCGTCATGGCCATCACTTGTCAGATTATAGGAACAATGTTCATCTATTGTACGGTTATTAGATAAAAGAGTTTTTAAAATGAAATTGAAATAGGATAAATAAGTACACTGATATGCCAACAAATAAGAATTGTATTGTCGTTTGAACAAATTTTTTCAAGGAGGTACTGTCTACCCCACGACCCACTCCTTTCAATGAATCACGGTATATGTCCCGGAGCCGCCGAGTCCCCCGTCGATGCTAACGCGCGTGAAAGACAAAATTAAAAGAGTTTATTTATCTCCCCGTTTATTCAGGTATTATATATAATCTATCAAATTAATAGAGATGAGTCTTTTTTTTTTCGTAAGGTTGAATATTTTTATTTAATAACAGTAACCAAATTAAAAGATGAAATAGACATACCTTCAACAACTATATTTCAAATTATATGGTGCGCAAGTATTATAAAATACGTGCAGGCGCACGAGAGCTTGTGATTGTAATCACTGTAAGCTCTCGAAGAAGACCGGAACTGTGGTAACGTTATAGCGCGGAAAAGCCAGAAGCATAGTCATGGATACTGAGGACCTGAGAAACGCAAGACTATAGGAGATGTTATAATGAAACTACTTGTTATGGTTTAAATAGCCACATATTTGAGACTGTTGATGCTGGAATGATTCATATTAAATTACTCAATATTCATTATCTTTGCTAATAATAAATGGAGTTTATTCTTAGTTTAAAGCATTTTTGATTATTTATTATATATATGAATTCACTACTCTCTTCACCATATTATAACTTATTTAGTACATTGATGTAGTAATAATAATAATATATAATATGCCCTCATGAAATAATTTCAAAATGAAAATTTTTTTCTACTTTCAATTTAATTATTATCTTTTATAATAAATGTAATAATTTATAATATAAGGTTTATGCCCACCCCTATACCCTCTATATATATATCTATATCATATCCAGCTTTTATTATATACCCATAGCCTATAGTAGTATAGTAGGTAGTAGTAATATAGTACGTAATATAATAACTTTGAAAATAATAATATATGCTGCTTAACAGTAATTTACATTTTCTTTTATAAACACAATCTGTTATATTATTGTATATAATATTTCCATTAAATTATTTTATTACATAAATAACATTGAAAATTGAAAAACATTCTTAGGTTTAATATTTTAACAATATTAAATTTATTTAATATTAATTTTAATAATTAATACTAAATATTTGAATTAATATAACACGTATTTGGACTTTAATTTATATATAATTATATATATATAATTACCTTATATTTAAAATTTATATACTATAATATCAGTCTTCATAAATTTGTCTCTTAATTCTTCTTTATCCACAATCAGATAATTAATCTCTTTAACTTTAAATTAGAAAAATAATTATAATATATATTTTATTAAATATAATATTAAATAATGATATAAAAATAATTTTTATATATGTGTTTAATCATTGATTTATATCATTATGAAATTATAAAGTAATTATATCTATAATTATTAATATTGTAATAATATTTAAATTAAATTAAATTAATCAATTTTATAAAATATATTATATAATTAATTATTAATTAATATATATTTTATAATATATAATATATATGATATGTTCCTCTACCAATATAAATAAATTAATATAATGATAAATAAAATAATTCGTGTATTTTCAAATATTTATATATATATATAAATACACTCACTATTATATAGGATATATTATTTATATATTATATCCATATATATATATATTTAATGTATAATTTAATATATAAAGTATAATAAAAATTTTTTTATTATAATTACTACATAAATATTATATAAATTATTATATATTTTATATTTATATTTAATATTATTGGAAAGGTTATAAATATAATTAATTTTTTATTTAACTACTTTCAAAAAGATATTAACAATGGTTTGTCTTATAAATATAATAAAAAAATATTTTTATTTTATTAAAAAGTATAATAAATTAAAATAATAATAATAATAAATGGTTAT
>JABUQX010125681.1:25000-27433 GCA_015478945.1 Trachelipus rathkii
AAACCATTTGGGACATTTGATTTAATATATATATATATATATAAAAAGCATATATATATATAAATATATATATATATATATATATATATATATATATATATATATATATATATATATATATATATATATATATACTATGTATCGATATTACCAAATATCGATTTTATGTATCGATATAACAAAGTATCGATTTTCGATTTAATCGAACCCAACAAATATCGAAAAAAAACTCTAAAAAATTAGTGCTGCCGAAAAGTAAAATTTTACCTATAGGTAAATCTATAGCAGAACCGGTATATCTCAGATTTTTATAAAAATCACAGTATAGACTCTAAAAAAAATAAAGAATAAAACAAACAAAAATGGGTGACGTCTTTAGGAAGAATTTTAAAAAGTAATATATATATATATATATATAAGAGTAGTATATATAATAGATATATATATATATATATATATATATATATATATATATATATATATATATATATATATATATCTATCTATCTATCTATCTATCTATCTATCTATCTATCTATATATCTTTTATATCTATCTATCTATCTATCTATATATCTATCTATCTATCTATCTATCTATCTATCTATCTATCTATCTATCTATCTATCTATCTATCTATGTATATATATATATATATATATATATATATATATATATATATATATATATATATATATAGCATATATATATATATATATATATATATATATATATATATATAATATATATATACTATGTAATCGATATTACCAAATATTGATTTTATGTATCGATATAACAAAGTATCGATTTTCGATTTAATCGAACCCAACAAATATCGAAAATAAACTCTAAAAAAATTAGTGCTGCCGAAAAGTAAAATTTTACCTATATATATATATAGCAGAACCGCTATATCTCAGATTTTTATAAAATCACAGTATAGACTCTAAAAAAATAAAGAATAAAACAAACAAAATGGTGACGTCTTAGGGAAAGCATTTTAAAAAAGTAATATCTGATAGAGAGATATAATATATATATATATATATATATATATATATATATATATATATATATATATATATATATATATATATATATATATATATATATATATATATAGGTATATATATATATATATAGTATATATATATATATATATATATGCATATATATATATATGGTGTTGAAATTTATATTTGAATCTATGCAGTTCTGTCTTTCTTTGTTCGTAGGATTTTCTAAGTTCAGAAAATTTGTTGTTTTAGTTTTTTTACAGTAAATTCTTATGGTAAGCTTCGGCATAATTCCAGTAGTTTGTCACTAAAGAATTTCTTCTAAAAACTTAAACTTAACTTTTAACTTTTCTGAACTTAGAAATTTTTTGAACTTAATTTTTTTTTTTTAGAAAATATACACTGATTCAAACATAGAACTTTCCCATAAATATATACCGTATATATATATATATATATATATATATATATATATATATATATATATATATATATATATATATATATATATATATATATATATATATATATATATATATATATAAGAAGATATATATATATACATATATAGAGGGGTCAGCCTTCTGAAGAAAGCCATTAATCCATATCTCAGTACAACAGCGCCAGGTGGTGAATACATTGCTGGAAATGCTGTCCAATTTTAGTGCGGAAATGTAAAAAGGGTTTATATCTCAAAATTACGATAGCTGGGCGAAGTGAATATATTTTTGAAATCCTCGTAAAATTGTGGATAGAAAAACAAAAATAAAAATTAAAAATTATTGTTAATAATTATAGTAATATGATTAGAGGGCCTATTTAGAGACCTTTATTATTAATGGTTAAATAAATAGACTTTCTATTAAATTTTTGCTTTTTTTTTTTTAATTAAAGAATACCCTGCGGGTATACTGCACCGATGCAGGAGTCGGGGTCTCGGCTCTCTGGGAACTACGTAGGATCAATTCTCCGGGGAGGGTCTCCTGAACCCCCGCTCTTTATTTGGGTGTCGCGGGGTTCCTCCGCCCCTCCCACGGGGGTATGGAAAACGTCCCCTCTGTGTTCCCCGTCGGCTCCTACCTGCTCGGTAATACTTTTTATAAATAATATATATATACCATGTCCGTTAATCCCCCCCAAAAATACTTTCAATTTTTTATGTTCAATTTATTTTTTATTTTTTTTTTACATTTTCCGAACCAAAATTTTACAAGGATTCCAAAATGTATTTTATTTCCCTGTAGCTTTTGTAGTTTTCGAGACATGATTTTTTTTTTTTTTTTTTTTTTTACAGTTTCCCTCGGTAAAATTTTGCCAGGATTCCAGCAATGTATTCCTTTTCCGGGTAGTGTAGTAGTTTTTGAGATATGGATTGTGGCTCTTCTAGAGGCTGGCCATATATATATATATATAT
>JABUQX010125682.1:10000-15000 GCA_015478945.1 Trachelipus rathkii
AGTTTTTTCCACTTGGAAAATAATGCAAGCATCTTAAATTTCATTCGTGCATTTTTTTAATTTTAAGGGCCTCCTCAAATCATGTGTTACTACTGATGAAGTTGTGCGGACATTTTAAATATTTCTTTTTTTCATAAAGTTTTGACCATATATTACACAAATAATAAAACTTTATAGATTTGTTTATTTGGTCAAGATAAATATTCCTTCATTATTGTAACTTTATTATATGATCAAGTGATTAGAAGTTATACATAATTCAAACCAGTTCATAGCAAAGTGCAATTCCTCCAAAACTTTCATTTCGTGAAATCATAAGCGAAATATCACAATAACCTTTTTAATATTCATTATATGTGGGCAAAGAACGACATTGTTTCGTGATTCTATTTTGGAAAATTGTGAATTTTCCCCCTTGTGACTCATGGTTTCATGCCAATTTAAAACTGAGTTTATTTGTTCCTTTTATTTCTCTTGTAGTTTGTCTTGTAACATAAATTCTATCATATATTTTTCGACTACTTAAACTCCAAAATAGAGAACATTCTCTCTTTTAATCCCTTCAGTGTTTTCAACGGTTACCATTGCCAATGACTTTTCTTTACATCTTAAGATACAGTCTGTGAACTTACTCCATTTTTCCATCCAGAGTAACCTTGAGTGCATAGTGCAATTACCAACCTGTATCTATATTCATCTTGGAGATAAACCCAGTTTTTTTAACCTTTCATTAACTTTTAGCCTTTACCCTTACACTGTTAAACTCTTTCCGTCTCTGGTTCCTCCAATAACCTTCAATCCTTGTAGCTTCTTCTAGCTCTTAAAGGCTTTAAGCAAGAAACCCATATCTATTGCAAGGAAATGTTTTTTGGCACTTCGGTGTTGCAATGTGATCGGACTTTTAGAAGTACTTCTTTGACCTCCTTTGGAACGGTTTCTGGTTTCAGTGAGACGGTCTCTCGGTGTGCGTAAAGCACTTATCCAAGGCGATTCTCTTCCATCCAACTTTAACTAGTAAGCCTTGATTTAACTACGTTTGTTAATATAACCGCCTTCAAATCCCAGAAATTTGTTTCTTTTATTTCATCCCGGAATAGTATTAAATCTATCATACGTAAAACTAAGAACTCTTTATTTTCAGTAGAAAATGTAACAATATTTTTGGTTCCTCTTCCTCCCTCTCTTTCCGACATTTTGCAAAAAATGTCAGTTCCAACTTCACTCTTTCCTCTTCCCCTTCTCTAGTTTCTTCTAAAGATATTACAGCTTCTTTCTTACCTTTTTAGGAAGAGGAGCTCATTGCGCTCAAATCTATGCCTTTATTAATTACACTTTAGAAGATAATTGCAAAGTTTTTCCTCTTTTTCACCTCCCATTAACCCATTTATGCCTAATATCGTATTTTCTAATCGGACATCATTGTAATATTCAGCTTCCAACCGGATCTTTCTATAGGGAATTGTAAAAAATAATTATATATGCATGAATAGTGAATAAATAACTTTTAATAGGTTATTGAAATTTATGCATCTTTCTATTCTTTATAAACTTACTTGCAATAATGCATTTTGTATAATTTTGTAAAAGATTTTGTCTTTGCCCGCGATGTAATTTACTATGTATTACTATACACTAGTGATGCTGCAGATGTCATTTTTTTCGCATCCGCGGATGCGGATGCGGATGCGGATGTTTGATTTTAACATCCGCGGATGCGGATGTTTAATATAAATATAAATATATTTAATATATAGTATAATATATAATATATATATATATTATTATATATATATATATATATATATATATATATATATACTATATTATATATATATATTATATATTAATATTCGAGAGAGAGAGAGAGAGAGAGAGAGAGAGGTTTTATCTACACTCTAATTTATATAATTGTTTATCAGGGTGGCGGGACGGGGACCCACTCAAAGTTGGACCCATCAAACTCTTTCCCATAACCTCAGACCACTTAAATGAAAAGGAATTTTACATGGATTATAATACTTTTTGCACTAGTATTGGAAATTCAAATATAGGAAAGGTGTGCTTGAGAAAAACATCAATTTTCTGCCTTTTCTTCTGAGAGTCTGTTTCTCCTTTCATCATATATTAGCCCAGCAATTGCTAAATACTCTTTCACGTGGTGGACACTGTTGGAGACAGGCCCAGGTATTTCCTTGCAAGGTTACTTAAGAGCGTGGGTAAACATATTGCATTTTGCTTAATTAACAACTCCACCAACTGATAGGACGTCATTTGATTTGTATCTTATCGTTTTTCTTGGTGATAGTTTTTTCAATCATTTGCACGGCATCTTTTGGATAATGCGTGTGTTTCTTCATCACTACTGAACTGTAGAAATTCTTCCAGTGAGTGTGTTATTGATTTACTTGTAGAAGATGTTGGTTCTGTATATTACATTTTTTTCCTTTTAATGGATGGTAAATTATAGACTGTTCGGATTGAAAGTTTTCCCTGCAAGTTTACTCAAGCGTGGGTAAACATTCTTGGCTTAACTTTCCACAAAGCTGATTGGGATCATCGATTTGAAAATCTTAATCCAATGTTTTCTTGGTGTAGTTTTCAAATCATTTGCACTACATCTTTTGGTAGAGGCGTGTGTTTCTTGATCACTACTGGACTGTAAAAATTCTTTTCCAGGCACTCTGTTATTGATTTACTTGATAGAAGGTATTGGTTCTGTAATATTTTTGTATTTTTTTCCTTTTAAAATGGGTGGCGAATTAATAGACAATTCGGATTGAAGATGTTTTTCAACTTCAACACAAAGTAACGATTTAAAACTTGTTCTATAATATCGTTACAAAAAACTTGCTTTATAACGGGGATCTAAAGTAAGTTGCAATAGTATGAAAGGTCATTAACTTCCATAGAACCAAAGCGTTTTTTTCTAACCTCTAGTTTAAATTACAGCTTTACTTCTTTTTTAAACCGTCATCATTTTCATTTGAAGATGGTTCAAAATACTTCCCTAGAGTTGAGATTAATGGTATTACATAAGAAGAACAGAACTGTAGGGCGCTGATTTTTTTGGTAGTTTTCTTCAAATGGTTTTCATAGCTTAATGTGGGGTGATATGATGTCATTTTCCAAAATAATTAAAGATTGTTACACTCTTGGAAATACGAACTGGCGGCACAAAAGCAAGAAGTTTCTTTGAGCCAATAACTTCTTCCATCATATGAAGTGGTACTATTCCAGCGAGTTGGAATCTCTTTGATAACATTAAGATATGGAATATCAAGCCGTTTTTGAATTGCCTTCAACTCATTTACATTTTTATTTTATTTTTCAGATTCATCCTAAGTATTTTTATTAAAAAAATACTTTATCAAAAACAGTTAATTTAAACCATTCGCGGCAACATCCGCAGGGCAAGCGCGGATGCGGATGGCGGATGGGGATCTTTAATAATGTGCGGATGCTCCGCGGATGCGGATGCGGATGCGGATATTACCTGCATCACTACTATACACATTATGATATGCAAACATTCATGAAAAATACATTTAAAAAATTTGATTATCATAAGGGACGGATTCATTGTTGGACTAAAAAATTTTCAAAATTAAAATTTTCTCTAATATTTTTAAAAGTTATCCATTTTTATGAAATTTTGGAAGTGGATCCAATTGGATGAATTACAAAATTTTGGTCCCAACATTGATTGAATACTTTGAGTGGCTCTATCTCGGAAAAAACTTCAGCATTTCGATGTGTATTAGTAAAAGTTTTAGGTTTATGCCTCATTAGCTTTTCCAGACCATATTCAAAAATAAAAAATGTCTCAGTGCAGATTTTTTTCATATTTTCTGCAAGAGGTGTTAAAATTATCAAAACTGAAAATTCTCTCTAATTTCTTTAATGTTCAACCAGTTTTTATGAAATTTTCAAAGTAGACTGAATTATACAAGTTACATATATTTTATTTCGAGCATTTTTCAATATATTCAGCAATTTAACCCTTGTAACGTGATAGTGTTGGCTGTTTCAAATTTGACGTGGTATGCCTAGAGGTAAAATGATTGGATATGTAAAAAAAAATGCCTAATTAAAAGTTGTGTAAGTCATTAAATTCAATTTACTTTGATAATTTCATTTAATTAAAAACATCTGATAAATGTTAAAAAAATCAGAGCAAATTTGGACATTTGAAATTTTTGACATTTTTGTTTAAAAAGAAGAATCTATGAAGAGATTTTCTTACTTTTAAACATTGTTTAAAGGACATATAATCCTAATACATTATGAAGTTTTGTAACTAGTTCAATTATATCTACACCGAAAATTTCATAAGAATCAGATGAATAGTTAAAAACTTGAGAGAAAATTTTCGATTTAGATAATTTTTAGGAGTTTACAAATAAATTTATAAAACTTGGAAATCTTAATTTAATTAATAAAATAAAGGATTCTTAATCGAAATTCATTGTTAATTAGATGAATTTATTGCATTTTAAAATATCAAAAAATATATATTTAAATATATATTTAAACTGTCAAAAGTTCAAGATTCATAAAATGTGGTGTAAAAGTGGAAGCATAACGACTTTGTTAGGTGAAATCTTTCTTTTTGAGGTGCAGATGTTGCCAACTTGGTTAAAGATGCTCTCAATGAAGATCTTAGATTTAGAGGAGTTTGAGCCTTTTCTTGCAACGTTTCAAAAATACAATGTTTTTTTTTAAAGATTCTTAAGTTTAGGATAATTAATAGCACTACTTGAAAATAGAGTTGGCCGACGCATCAGGTGCTGTGTGGTGCTGCACACAAATCCAGTATACTGGTGCGGTGCGGTGCGGTGCGGTGCGGTGCGGTGCGGTGCGGTGCGGTGCGGTGCGGGGCGGGGCGGTGCGGGGCGGTGCGGTGTGGTACGGTGCACATCTAAACATGGGGGTGCTGTGCGGTGCGACAAAAATGACTTTTGGTGCCGTGCGGCTCGGTTTGTAGTGCGCTTACCCTGGGT
>JABUQX010125682.1:20000-28015 GCA_015478945.1 Trachelipus rathkii
GTATAAAATCTATCTTAACTTCACCGGGATGCTTATTGTAGTTGTTACTATTATAAATGCAAAAGGATTCCATGATTTTGCGATAGTTCGTGTGATTGATATTTCTGATCATCTTTATATTGTTGATATTGATAGAGTGGCCTGTGTTACGCCTATGACTTGTTAAAGCTGAATTTATGCTGTCCTTGTGCAGGTCATCTGTATGTTGATTTTCTCTTCTTTGCAAATCTATGGTCACCTATATATGTTTATTGCAAGTATTGCAGGATGTGATATACCCACCTCCGCGTGACATTTTCTTTTCGGTTTTGGGGGTTTGAGAATTTTTTTAAGGTGATGTTATTTGATGGAATGAGGGTAATATTTTTGGTAATATTTGTTTTAACAAATATAATGGTAATTGGTGAAAAGGAGGTGTTGCTATTTTTCGGGAAGGTGCTATAGTACCTCTTTTTTGCTTTGTTAAATGCTTTGTGATGAAAAACTCAGGATAGTAAAGTGATTTGAAAGTATTGTGGATGTATTTAGTTTCTTGTGCTAGAAAAGGGGGAGAGCATATACGAAAGGCACGGAGAAATAGAGATGACAGAACAGCTAATTTTGTGTTTGAGGAATGATTAGATAGCCAATGTATATAGTTTGGTGCGAATGTTGGTTTTCTATATATATAGTAAATTGCAAGTAATTGTTAATATGATTAAGGTATCGAGGAAGGAGATAGAAGTTGTTGGGAGGCATTTCTATCGTATACTGAACTGAGAAGGATGAATAGAGTTAATATATTGTTAAGGACATCATTAGGGTTGGTGTTGTGGGGGAGGGAGGCAAAAATGTCATCTACATATCTAATCCATAAACTATTGTTTAATAAGGGTGGGGAAAAAATATGATAAAAATTCTGTTAGTTCCATATATATGTTACTGAGTATGGGAGACTAGGATCACATAATCAAGTTTGTTTGTTATATTTGCCATTAAAATGAAAAGAAGTTATGTTGTAATGAGGAGATTGGCTTCCGTTTCATATATTAAAACGGCTCATTAATCTCTCATTACCCAGCTGCTTCATTTAATAAAATGGTGCAAACCTAAATATCTGGGGTCCACTTTGTCTCCATGCTCAGCCTTGCTGTGGAACTACTGAGGTACATCGCCCTTTTACCCCGCCTTTGACCAAACAATGGTTATGGATTGGGTATGTAGGCTTGACGCACCACAACACCACTAATGATGTCTATATTAACTCTGTTCATCGCTTCAGTTCGGTATACGACAAATGCTGCTTTTAACAACTCTGTCACCTAAATCGTACCTTAATCATGGAATAACAATCACTTACAATTTACTATATATAGAAAACCAACATTCACGCTGCCGATGACTATCATTCCCCAAACACAAAGTGCTGATTCTGTCGTCTCCGTGCTGCGCTCATTATACTCTCCTCTTCTGGCACGAAAAGCTTAAATACACAATACTCGGAAATCGCCTTATCTGAGTTTGTCACAAAAGCATTGGCGCTGAAACAGAGGCTACTATGGCACCTTTGGCTGGCGGCACCTCGCGACCCGATTCTCGGTACCATTACATATTCGTTAGTATTACAAAGAATTACCTGTTCCATCAATAACAATATCTGCAAACATTCTCAAACTTAAAATGAAGGCTTTAAGGCTGTATACTATCACATCCCCCTACTGCGCAGTATAAACGCTGTGGCCCAGATGAGCCATGGGTGCGAAGAAGAAAATCAGCATACGGATGAACCTGCAGAACGGCATGAAATTCGGCTTTAACTGAAGAGTCGTAGGAGCGGCACAGGTATACATCATTATCAACAACAAAGATGATCGAAAGCTATCGGTCACGCAGACCATCGCAAATCATGAATCTTTTGCATTATAATGGCCAACGGCGCAATAAGCGTGAGTTAAGATGGGCTATGCAAAATATGATGATCTGAAAACATCAAAAATATTTCAATATTTTCCTTAAAGAAAATAGCGGATAACACTAGCTGGTGTGATGGTGCAGAAAAGAAAATCCAGTCCTGAAGAGATGCTCGCGTGTCCGGTTTGAGAATTAGCTTTTCCTTTTTAAATTTATTTCATTAAAAGTCTCATTATTGTTTTTAATTTGTGCACATTTAGTAATAAAATGAAATGACAGTAAAGCATAATACTAAAAAAGAGTGGGGAAGTCAGAGGCTCCTATCTAAAGTATATCTTTATATATAATATATATATATATATATATATATATATATATATATATATATATATATATATATATATATATATATATATATATATATATATATATAAATACTGTATATCTTTCTTTAAGTAATATATATATATATATATATATATATATATATATATATATATATATATATATATATTTATTTAATTAAATAAATAATTTTTAAAAGAGATATTTCAGAAAATATTTTTTTTTTTTTAATATATTTACTTTAAATAAATAAATACATTAATATTTTAACAATTATATTTATTTCCTTTTCCGAATTCGTTTGATATATCAAATTTCGAATATTTTTATGTTAAAAACTCGGAAAAATTATAATTTGGCCTCAATTTTAATTTGAAATCATGGTAAATACCAAAAAAAAATTGATTATATTTAGGTATGTTTATATATTTTGCATCAATTTATAACAAAGGAGTAATGGAATTAAAATATATTTTTTTATTTTGTTTGATTTAACCCTCTATTATTTAGTGTAAATTTACAGTTAACCCCGGTAGAAAACCCCGGTTTTTCCTGATTTTTGGCCGGGGCCGGGGCCGGGAGCGGGGGTTGGCGGGGGCCGGGGCCGGGGGCGGGGCGGGGGCCCCGGTCGGTTTCTATATATATATATATATATATATATATATATATATATATATATATATATATATATATATATATATATATATATATACTGCATATATATACTACTATACATATATATTATATAGGTTGACTGGCTTAAACTAATTGTTTAAACTATGGATTAAACTATAAAATCAATGGTTTAAACCATTAAAAGAGGACAATTAAAAGTTTTTTAGAAAATAAATAAATATATATATATATATATATATATATATATATATATATATATATATATATATATATATATATATATATATATATATATATATATATATATATATATATATAAAATTTTCTATTTGTAAAATTCATTAAAATTAAATTTAAAAATCATGAATGAATATAAATGATGGAGAAACCGAGAATAAATATTTAAAAATTTATATATATGTATATATATATATATATATCTATATCTTATATATATATATATATATATATATATATATATATATATATATATATATACCTAACTATATATATATATATATATATATATATATATATAGATATATATATATATATATATATATATATATATATATATATATATATATATATATATATATATATACTATAGAGATATATATATATATATATATATATAGCTATATATATATATATATATATATATCCGGGGCGTATACATAGGGTAGGCAGGGTAGGTAGCTCCTACGCAATATTTTTAGTCTTTTTAATAAAATAATTTAAATGGTAAAGTAAAAAATAAATTATTAAATTTTATCTGAAAATATAAAAAGAAACTGATTTATAAAATAAATTTAAAAGAAAATCAACTACTTTAGTAATAACGAATTATAATAATTAAATTCATTTGGAAATTTTCCTTCCTACTCTGTTCTTAAAAGTAAAATTCTAAGCGGTGGGCGTACAGGTAGATCTTCATATTTCATATAAAATATATAGGAAAAAGCCAAGCGTCATACCTTGCTGTTGAGCGAAAAAAATAAGCAAATTTCGCGAGTACGAAACTTTCGCACCTAGTGAAATCGTACGAAATAATTTGAAAAAAAAAGATTTTGAATCTCTCTCTCTCTCTCTCTCTCTCTCTCTCTCTCTCTCTCTCTCTCTCTCTCTCTCTCTCTCTCTCTCTCTCTCTCTCTCTCTCTCTATCTATCTATCTATCTATCTATCTATCTATCTATCTATCTATCTATCTATCTATCTATCTATTTATCTATCTATATATCTAACTATCTATCTATCTATCTATCAATGTACGATATTTTAACTTATGGTGGCAGAGTGAAAATAAATGTTTACCATATATTTGCTGTGTTAAGTTTTGGAATAGAGGCAGTGAAGGTGTTGTGCTTTATTGAATTTTAATTATATGTAACATTTTTATTAATTAAGTGTTGTTTACCTTTATATAATTAAAATAATTATTTAAAAATTCTGGTAGGCCTATGTCAGGCTTTGAGTCAATCTTATGCATATAATACACATAAATAAACATAGCTTTATTCAAAAGGATGTGAAAAATTAAATTTTTCCTTCAAATAAATAAGGACGTATTGCAGTTAAAGAGTTTTCGTTATATATATATATATATATATATATATATATATATATATATATATATATATATATATATATATATCTTTATATCTTCTCTATCTTAAAAGATATTCAATATATATATATATATATATATATATATATATATATATATATATATATATATATATATATATATATTTATATATATATATATATATATTTACTTTACAAGTGTAATCTTCCAGGTACGCCACTGTGAGTATGCCTATATATATATATATATTTGTAATTAAATGTGTATTAATGTAGATACGCCATATATATATATATATATATATATATATATATATATATATATATATATATATATATATATTACCTTATTAGAAAATAAAAGAATTGTGTTCAACTGCATGTTTTTATTTTACTAATTAACGTGTATTTTACTATTTTAGATACATTTTAAAAATGGCGATTTCTGTTTTGTTATTATCTTATAAATTTTAATATTTTTAAATTAAGTATACCCAAAAGTATCAAAATTCTTTGAGAAACGAACTTCCATTGAAATAAAACTAAATTTTCATCAAAATATTTACTTTAACAGTACTTATTATAGAAATTTACATTAAAAATATATTAAAATTAAAAAAAATAAAATAAAAACCAATGTTTTTTTTTTTTAATCATTTTCATTTTTAAAAAACCACAGCCAGATTTTTATATATATAAATATATTATATGTAGTTATAAAAAAATATATATATATATATATATAACCAATATATATATATTTAACTATATATATATATATATATATATATATTGATATAATATATATATATATATATATATATATATATATATATATATATATATATATATATATATATATATAATAACTAATATATATAATATATATATATATATATATATATATATATATATATATATATATTTATATATATATATATATATATAATAACTATATATATATATATATATATATAATATATATATATATATATATATATATATATATATATATATATATATATATATATATATATATATATATATATAATATATATATATATAAAAACAATATACATATATATATATATATATAACATATATATATATATATATATACTACTCGTCAAACAAAACGCACCACTAGAGTATATGTCACTAGCAGGAACGGGAAGGCCCCTAACCCCTTGAAACCCCACACCAATACAAACGACAGCATCAGTGTAACTATTTAATCACCCCGCAGAGAATTCACTGCAGGATTGGGGCCGTCACCGCGATAAATTTAGGAAAACATAAACCACGTAACTAGACCTGGGAGAAGTGGGGGTAGGTTATGTCGGGGGTATAATCGAGCGAGGGATCATTCACGTACAAAGCGACTCCGATAAACATAAAGAGGATAGTGCGTCAACTGTCAAGATATCAGTGCTTGCAGATAACAACACTCTACTCCGAATGACATGGGTACCGGGCACTTGATCGACGGTTCTGTGTAGCGCACACAACGATTGCACGGGTGGTCCAACAGTAGCAGGAAACCCTGACACATGATCACCGGCGAGGACAATGTAGGATCAGGGCTACAACACCCGTGGAAGACCGATTTATACGTCTGTTTGCATTACGAGAGCGCCACACAACGGCACGACATCTGCAGATACAGCAGGCGGAGGTACACTTCACCAGGGTGAGTGACAATACAGTGCGTCGACGCCTTGCGGAACATAATTACCAGCCCCTGAGGCCTGCCATAGGTCCACGCACACCACGGCACATCGAAGGGCGTGACTGGCATTTCCCAGAGAACACATCCATTGGACGGTCGACGATTGGACGAGTTGAGAGTGTGTCTGTACGCCTCAAACAGGCGTGCTAGAGTATACCGACGACCGGCATAGATGTTCGCACAATGCAATGTGCTGTAGGTGCCGCCTTTTGGAGTTGAGTCAGTTATAGTCTGGGGAGGTATCTCTTTATCGGGCCTATGGAGTTGCACATCTTCGATGGAGGTACTCCTACCAGCCGTAAGGTATATCACAGATCTGATCAAGAAAGAGAGGCACAAAGTAATAAGATCTATCCGGCCATGAATTTTGTAGTCGGTTGATTTGCTCTAGAAGATATCCTCGCACCATATGTTGTGCCATATGCCCCCTACATCAGTGACTCTTTCATCCTAATGCATGACAATGCAAGGCCACGCACGGGCCAATGTGTGAACGACTACCTTAAGACGGTTCAAATTACGGCGTTGGAGTGGCCAGCATATAGTCCGGACCTCAACCCAATTGAACTTTTGTGGGATATCCTGAAACGTCGGATCCGACAGCTGCAACTCCCTCCACGGACCCTCCCGGACCTACGGCAGGCACTGCACGAGGTATGAGATCAAATCACTGTCCAGGACAATCGCCCACTCATCGAGAGCATGCCAGTACGGTGTCAGGCAGTCATCCGTGCCAGAGGGGGTCATACACGGTATTGAGACAGACCCAAACCCCCCCACGGCCTTCGCCGTACGTACCAACATTGTGTGTTTGCAGCGCCGAACCTCCGAACCCTACTGGGAGACCCTTTGGATGCACCTTGGCCTCACACTCTATCAACATACGGTTCTGGGGAGGAATCCACCATGTTATTGTCATTGTCCAATAAAGTGTTTTCGCGTTCTTCAACCTTTTCTACCCTTCCTTCGCCACGTACCTTGTGGTGCGCTAATTTTGACGAGTAATATATATATATATATATATATATATATATATATATATATATATATATACCGAAATAACATTTTTCTCAATATATATTTCCACTTTATATATAAATACCTGCTAGATATATATATATACATATAGGCCCTTATGTATTTCGTCACGACATTTTATTTTTATAAAAGAATTTATGGATTCGGACAAGTTATTTTTTTAATTTTTTAGTGTGAAGCTCAAAAATGATATAATATACATAGTATATATTTGAAATTTATTTTATTTATTGACTTACAACGAAGAAGTTTACGTGTGCTTTTATTGGATGAATAAAAACTAAATTGTGTATTTTTCAACACCATGACAAATTAATCTATTAATAAAGTTTAAAAACAAAAGCATGTGGCAGTAAGCTTAGTTTTACAAGTTGTAAATTTGAAATTTGAAGATTTCATAATTTTTTCAGACTTCATTTCTTCATTTAAATCTTTTCTTTTAAGCTTTTCTTTCTTTTCAGCTCATTTTAAACATTTCATAAAGTTTCATGAAAATCTAGAAAGTTACTTTTTTTTTTTTATTCCATAAAAAAATGATATAAAAATTTTCACTTTGTATATATATATATATATATATATATATATATATATATATATATATATATATATATATATATATATATATATATATATATATAAATATATATATATATATATATAAAAAGATAAAAATTCTTATATATATATATATTTTTTTTTGTATCGCTGTTTTTTTTAAATACAATATATATATATATATATATATATATATATATATATATATATATATATATATATATATATATATATA
>JABUQX010125683.1:2500-7500 GCA_015478945.1 Trachelipus rathkii
TATATATATATATATATATATATATATATATATCATCATCATCATCATCATCATCATCATCATCATCATCATCATCATCACACACCTTCTCTCCCAAGACTGGGGTAAGGTGCATAACATGCACCGGAAACAAAAAAGTAGTAGAAGAATTGGAAGTAAGTCGAAAAGAAAGCCCAGCCCTACCGCCCCCTTTATATCTTTCAGTGAGAACTCGTCGCAGTCAGGAAATCCACCCTAGAGCTTCACGGGACCGCGACGGACCCTCACTATGGCATCTCGTCAATGTGGGGTTCATCCCCCAGGTGGGCAAACAATATACCCCCTCACAAAACTCCGCCATTCACTCCTGTTATGCACTTTTCTTCTTGTCTCTGCCAAACTCACATTTCTCTCCTCCAGGCATTCCTTTACTGACTCAATTCACTTTTCTTCGGTATCCCAGCCGGTCGATTCCCAGCACACTCACCACTATACATCCGTTTAACCAACCGAATATCATCCATCCTTTCCACATGACCAAACCATCTCAACGTACTTTCATTTATTCTCTCACTTACCCCTTTCTTCACACCATACAACTCTCTAATACGTCCATTCCTCATTTTATCAATTCTTCTCACACCTAACACTCCCCTAAGATTGTCCATCTGTACACAATGCACTTTATATCTATACCTCTTATTCCAGACCATAGTCTCACTACTATACATTAACATAGGTAACAACATACCCTCATGTAAGACCCCAGCGCACTCAAGACTTAAGTCCGTTTACATCCACCAACGATTTAATTGCACTAGCCACCTTCCTGCCATTCACAACTTTCTACTACACTCTGCACCATCCGTTCCCTTTTCATCCAACTTTTATCCTAAATATTTAAACTCAGGCACTTTTTGCAGCTGCTTACCATCTAACATAACATCACACCGAGGACTATTCTCACTCATAACAATAACCTTACTCTTATCTACGTTTACTTTCAAACCCCTCCTTTTACACACCCTTCCACATCTCTCTACCAGTCTTCTCAAACTCTCTTCAGATTCGACACAAAAAACCAAGTCATCCTCATATAATAGGTAAGGAACCCCCCACTCTCCTCCATTCTCCATCATTCTAACACCATCCTCTGCAACCCCCACCTCTAATTCTTTCATAACCCCATCCATATACAAATTGAATAACCAAGGAGACATAACACATCCCTGCCTCACTCCGCTATTAATATTAAACCTATCACTTTCGACTCTATTTATTCTTACACTCGCTTCACTATCGTCATACATTCTTTTGATTCCATTCAGAAGCTTACCATCAACACCATATATCACTAACACCTGCCATAGAGCTTCCCTATTAATCCTATCATACGCCTGCTGCAAATCCATTAAACTTAAATTCAATTTATTCTTCTCCTCTCTCATTTTCCCAATTATTTGTTTCAATGTAAAGATTTGATCCACACATCCTCTACCACTTCTAAGCGCACCTTGTTCTTCACCAATCAGTCCTTCAGTCACTCGACGCACTCTTTCGACCAAAATACCAGCATATATCTTCCCTACAACACTCAATAAACTAATTCCCTTATAATATCTACAGTAACCTTATCCCCCTTACCCTTTTATAAGGGTACTATTATTGCTCTCCTACAATCCCTCGGAACTATACCCTCCATAAACGCTTTGTTACACAACTTCCAAATCCAATCAATCACCATCTCGCCTATATATATATATATATATATATATATATATATATATATATATATATATATATATATATATATATATATATATATATATATATATATATATATATATATAATGACATACTTTATATTCGTAAATGGAAATTTATTTAGAATACATATATAAGAAATAATAATATCAATACGTAGGAAAATGATAAAAAGAAAATAAAAAATATTGGCAAGTTAAAAATGCCAAAAGTACTTGCAAGTACCAAGTACAAAAGGTGCAAGTACAAGTACAAGTACACGTCTAGCTTTTAGATAATGCAAGCATAAGTACAAGCACAAGTAATTCAAGAGTAAGTACAAATGCTTTACTTGAACCCATGCCTGATATATATATATATATATATATATATATATATATATATATATATATATATATATATATATATATATATATATATATATATATATATATATATATATATATATATATATATATATATATATATAAATTAAAGGCTCTGACCAGCTTCAAGCAAAGCAATATATCGGATATAAAGTAAAATTAAATGTCCTCTCAGAGAATCAAACCGGCAACACAAAGCAATTATTTTTAAACGTAGCTTAGTGGGGCCTAACATCGGTTTCGAATGCGATAATACCTGTTTGGGTCTTGCAAAAGACATGTTTTACTGTCTTCCTATTATTGAGTTTTATTTTACATATATATATATATATATATATATAGTTATGATAGTTATGTATATATATATATATATATATATATATATGTATGTATGTATGTATGTATGTATGTATGTATGTATGTATGTATGTATGTATGTATGTATGTATGTATGTATGTATGTATATATGTATATATATATATATATATATATATATATATATATATATATATATATATATATATATATATATATATATATATATATATATATATATATATTTATATATATATATATATATATATATATATATATATATATATATATATTATTTATTCTAAAACTATTTCTGATCTTTCTGAACTTAACATTAAAAAGGATTACAGTATTGACTGTATTCCTAACTGTTGTTCCAAAAACTTGTTTCTGAGATTATAACCTGATCCGGTAAAGTGTTTTTTTTTCTTCCAGTATTAACTTAAACATTTCCCTACAGCTGGAAGCATGCGCTAAATCAGTCTATTTCGAAAAATTTGGACACTTCCTAAAACTATACAGTTAGTATAGTTTTAGCTTTATCCTTTTAGCTTCTGTTCTTTCAAATATTTTCGAATCTTTCCATAACCGTAAGATTTAGAAGCATCTTAGATCATCTAATCTTATCTCAGATTGCCAATGTAACTACTATATTGAATACTAGCTTTCATCTTATTGTTGATCCTCTGCTCTTAGTCATTTCGGTGAATCTTTTTCTGTGGCTCTAGACATGTCGAAAGCTCTTGATAGAGCCAGGCACAAAGGTTTGATTTCTAAACTTCCCTCCTTCAGTATCTATCTTTCTCTCTGTAAACTTCTCTCTGACTTCCATTTCATCCTTTCTGTACCAGTTGCTATAGATAGCCACCGTTCAACCTTTGGATTGATGGTGTTCCTCAGAATTCTGTTCTATCCCCAACTCTTCTCCAATTTTTCATTAATGTTCTCCTAGGAGTATATCACGTCGTCTCATATTCACTTTAATCGCCTCAAGACTATGTACCCTTCATTTGTCCTTATATTTGAAAGACGACCCATTCAATAGCAAGTAGCTAAAGCTAAGAGGCTGCCTTGGAGAATCTTACCTCTAAACTTTTTCGTATTTCATGTTGGGACAAAGAAATAAAACGTGGTTGTTTTCAATGTTTCACAAAATCCAGTTCATTCACCTATCTATTCAGCAAAATCTTTAACACAACTACAATATCTTCTTTTAAAGCACACAACTCACTTCTAATGTTCTTGATTTTTTTTTCTCTCTTTACCTTTCTGGGAAGGATCATATTATCTCTCTCTCTCTCTCTCTCTCTCTCTCTCTCTCTCTCTCTCTCTCTCTCTCTCTCTCTCTCTCTCTCTCTCTCTCTCTCTCTCTCTCTCTCTCTCTCTAAAAGCTTCTAAGATGTTGATATTATGAGACGCCTTCCGAACTTCTCAACACTCCAATTGCTTGTTCTGCATTAATCGTTGTTCTCCCTTGTATGAAATATGCACACAATTCTGGGGTGGTTCCACACACACACACACACACACACACACACACACATATTACTCTCATTAATAAGGTGAAGTTGAGAGTATTACATTTTATTAACTCTCCTTCTCTAACTAACTATCTTCAATATCTTTCTAATTCTACTGAACTCTCTGGTCGTATGCCTCCTCCTTTGATGAGGGGATAGTCATAGATATATATATATATATATATATATATATATATATATATATATATATATATATATATATATATATATATATATATATATATATATATATATATATATATAAGATGAGTCGCAATGGGGACCTTTTGGAAAGATTGATTGATGTATATTATTTAGTTGAGGCTTGCTAGATTCTAGAATTGCTAGATTCTGCTAATCGAAGTAATTACGTGGAATTGGTAAATTTAATTAAGAAATATGATCCTTTGTTTCAATCTCTTTTAGAGCAATCTAATGTTTGTTTTTTTTTTGGCATATGAAGTCGAATTCAAAATGACCTTATTGTGTCGGAGAAGTGTTTTTTAATAAAATTAAGAATGAAATTAATGATTGCAGGTGTGTTGCTATTATTTTAGATGAAACAACCAATATTAAAACAATTTCTGTGCTTTCAAAAATGGTGCGATATGTGAATAAAAATGGTCCTATTTGTTAAAGATTTTCTAGGTTTTACGAATGTTAGGGCAGATCGAACTACTTTAGGTATATCTAGAATTGCGATTAATTTAGCAAATGTCTTTAAATTGGTTTGAAACTTTTGACGGTGCGAGTGTGATGTCAAGTGAATTAAATATACTTCAAAAGAAAGTAAGAGAAAAGTATCCATTCATTGTATGGCACATAGATTTAATATAGTGTTGTCTCAATCCTTATCGACGATCAACGAATGTAATCAATTCTTTGCAAAACTTACATCTTTTTTTTTATTCATTTTCAAAGGTCAACAAACGCATGTGTACCTTCAGATACAGAGCTTAATAATTTATTCATTGTGGCTCCTCTTACAACGTTAAAAATTAATAACTTTTGACTTTTGAAAACTTGTTCTGGCCAATATAAAGTAGGGCTCATGGT
>JABUQX010125683.1:12500-16493 GCA_015478945.1 Trachelipus rathkii
GTGCATTTGGAAATCAGAAAATAGATTTATACTTGTGAAACAAATCTTGTTATTTCCTTTAAAAGTTTTAAAAAAAATAATTCCCAATGCAGAGTTTTATAATAATTTAACAATGGTTTATTTTAATGAGTTTTAATTTATTTTTTTATTATTGGGGAATTTATCCAAAGTTTCTCCAATATATATATATATAATAGTGATATATATATAATATATATATTATAATAATTTATATATATACTATATATATATATATTATAAATAATATATATATATTAAATATGATATATATTATTAATATATAGTTGAGTTTCAAGTTCACTGTTAGTTTTGTTTAAGTTATTTATTCAAGGTTAGTTTAGTTAGTTAGATAAATTAGTTAGTCAGTTAGTTGTTAGTTAGTTTAGTTTAGTTTAGTTTTTAGTTTCAACCGAATTTGGTTAGTTAGTTAGTTAGGTAGTTAGTTAGTTAGTTTAGTTAGTTAGTTAGTTAGTTAGCTGGTTAGTTAAGTTAGTTAGTTAGTTAGTTAGATTAGTTAGTTAGTTAGTTAGTTAGTTAGCATTCGTTAGTTCTTAGTTAGTTTTGTACCATTTTGTGTCTGGAAAAGACCTTATCTATTTTATCTATTAAAATATTCCTCCGTGGTAAGCTTAAATAGTGTTCAGTTGTTTTCAATGTTCCAATAAAGTTTTAATGTGTTGTACTCCACAATGAATGTGAACAACACACAATGATCACACATGCAGCTGGATATTTAGAAAGTTGACACTCTCTAGAAATTTTTTCTTCATTGTGCTGCAACATTCATCATATGATTGGTCCAATTAGAAATCACTTATTTATTTTCAACTTCCGAGGTCTGCCCTCCTCTACGGATTCTCTATTAGTGCTTCCAACAGACCACTAATTCCTATAGAATCACAAATGTTTTACTCAGATTCTATTAATACAATTTTAGTGTGTTGCTTTGTTGTTATTATTTTTATTATTATAGTATTCAGAATTAACGACTACTCAAGCCATCAAAACTTTTAATAGTTTAAATAATTCGGGAAAGGGGTTTCAGACCCTCAACCCAACCACTAGCTACTGCCTTTCTATTATATATATATATTATATATATATATATATATTATATATAATATATATAATAATATATATTATATATATATACTATTATATATTAATATATATATATATATATATATGATATGTGTGTGTTGTGTGTGTGTGTGTGTGTGTGTCGGTGTAAGGGTGTGTGTGTGTGGAGGGTGTGGATCAGGGTGTTGTTTGTGTCGTGTAAATAGCCAAAAAGAAAAGATTGCCCAAAAGGTTTCAAATAAAATAGGTATACTTTATAAGTTTCGTAGGACAGTGCTGAATAACACTTTAAGATTAATGAGCTTACAGCGAGAAGATTATGTACGCCAACATCCTCTAGCTTCCATTTTTTGTTTCAAAATAAAGATTACAAAACAAATTTAATATTTTTATTAGCTGAAGAATTTTAAATTTACATATTAAATTATATTAGTTTCTTCGGTAAGGTAAAAGTATTCAATTTTTTATCCGTTCTTCATTTCTTCATCTTTTTTCATTATTCTCGTCTTAGCTTGGGTTATAAAGTGGAAATGATAATGCATGACGAATGTTTTCATTATGTTTCTTTTCTTACTTTCCATCTTTTTCCTTTTGTCCCATTGTATGCTTTTTACACCAGTCTATGTTGATTTCTTCTTTTACTATTTCGTATTCTAAAAATATTAGCTTATGCTTCCTTTATTTTACTATCTTTCTTCACATTTACGTTGCTTCTTTCACAATTTCAAGAAAGTATCTTCCTTTTTCCATTTCTTTTTTCACTTCCTTTTTTCTCTTCTATTTTTCTTTTTATCTCTCTTTCTTTTTTTCTTGCTTTTTTTTTTCCTCTTGCATTTATTTATTTTCAGCCATTTTTTTATCTTTTTTCCTAGCTATAATTTTTATTCTTTCTTTTTTATTTAACTTATCTTCTTTCTCTTATTCCTCTTATTTTTCTGTCTTTTCTTTCTTTCTTTCTTCGTTTTAACTATCCTTCTTTCTTTCTAACTATCTTCTTCCTCTTTCTTTTAAACTCCTATTCTTCTTGTCTTGTTTTAGCTCTTCTTTTTATTTATCTCTTTTTTCAACTTTCTTTCTTCTTTCTTTCATTGTTAACTAACTAACTTCTTTTTTTCTTGTCTTATTTTAAATTATCTTTTTTCTTCATGTTTTTTAACGAATATCCTTTCTCTTCATTCTTTAATGATCTATGGCTTGCGTTTTTTTTTACTATCTCTTTATTTCTTTCTTTATTATTAACTCTTCTGTTCTTAGTTTTGCTTTTTTCAGTTGCTCTTTGTTATTTATGATTTATGATTATTTATTTTTCTTCCTTTTTATGAATGAATTTCTTTCCTTATTTCTTTCTTCATTTCTTTCTTTCAATTTATGTCATTTCTTGTTATTTAACTTCTTCCTTTTCCTCCTTCCTTCCTTTTCATCCTCTTTTAGAATTTATTTATTCCTCTCATTCATTTAACAAACATCTTTTTTCTTTCTTTTTTAATTATTCTCTTACTTATTTTCTATTTTCTAACTGCCTTTTCTGCTTTACTTTATTTTTGACTCTTTTTAAGTTTCTTTTTACTACTATCTTTCTATCTTTTTTTTTCCTATTTAATTATTTTTTATTATTTCTGGAAAATAAAAAATCTTATTCTTTGAGTTAGACTTTTAAACTTATCTTTCTTCAATTATTATTTTTTTTTCTCATTGTGTTTATTCTGCTGCCTTTCTTTCTTTCTTTCTTTCTTCTTTTTAAACTATCTTCTTTCTTTACTTAATTTAAAAAAAAACTTTTTTCTTCTTTTTTAAATAACAATTTCTTCCTGCCTTTGTTAAAAATTGTCACACTTCTTATTTTTGTCCTTTTTACTATCATCCTTTTCTTCTTTATACTTTTTCATTTCTTCCTTTCTTTATATTTATACCTTCCTAGTTTTTCTTTTTTTTCTTTATAGATTTTTGTTCTTTTTTAACTATTTTCTTTCTTCATTTCATTTTAACTATTTATTTATTTATTTTTTAACTAACGTTGCTAAACTAACTGTTCGTTTATCTCCTTTTTTTTCTCCCTCCCGCTTTTTGATTTTCTCTTTAATTTCTTTTTTATAACACATCTTCCTTTCTTCTATCTGTTTTGTAAATATCATCTCTTTCTTTCGCTTTTACAAACATCTTCTTTTGCTTTCTCGTGTCTTCCTGTTTTTAAATTCTTTCTTTCTTTTGCATTTGTCTAGCTATCGATTCATCTGTGCTTCTTTGCCTTTTAAAGCTTTCTTTTTTCTTTCATTCTTCTAATTACCATCTTCTTTCTTTCTTTCTTTTTTACAAATTTCTTGTTTCTTTCTTCTTTCTTTTCTGCAGCACTTTCTTTTTCTTTCTTTTCTTTTCTTTCTTTTTCTTTCTTTTATTTTCTTTCTGCTTTTTTTTTTCTTAATTCTCTTTCTCTTTCTTTCTCTTTCACTTGATCATTTTCTTCTTCTTTTCACTTTTTCTGCTAATTCTTTTTTTTCCTTTCTTCTTTCTTTTTCTTCTTTTTTGTTTCTTCTTTCTTCTTTCTATCTTTCTTTTTTCTTTCTTTTCTTTTGTTCCTGCTTTTTTGTTCTCTTATCTTTCTGTTATCGTTTATGCTTTTTTTCTTTTAGTTTCTTACGGGATACCGGATCTCTTATCTCTTGTTAATCTTTTTTTTTTTATCGTCTATCTTCTAGTTTTTTCCTTTGTTTGTTCTTTTAATTCTTTTATCTTTCTTTTTTTCTTATCTATTTTTTTGTCTTTTTTTGCTTTTTTCTTACTTTTCTTTGCTTTTTCTTTTCTTTCTTCTTCTCTTTCTTCATTTTATTCTCACTTTCTCTTTCTCTATCTCTCTTTATCTTTTTGGTTTTGTTTTTTGTTCTTTCTTTCTTTTTT
>JABUQX010125684.1:0-10000 GCA_015478945.1 Trachelipus rathkii
TCCTCCCTCTTTTCACATGCTCTTATGGTTTTAATCTTCTTATGTGTGTTATGAAAAGTTGTTTAGTCTAAAATATTACTATATTACTATATTAGATAAATACACAATGTGTGTACATGCATAATAAACTTCCCCTCCTTGTTACAAACCGTAATTTTTCTATATGGACTTCCAGTATTGGTATCATATTATTATACTTAAAATTACATCGAAGTATGTGTTCATACCTCTTCTATATCAGCTGCTGTATGTTGGTAACCATCAAGAATATCTCACTTGGTTTTTAATAAACACTGATATACCAGGATTTTAAACATACTAATGCGTTTGAACATATGTTATAATATTCGTAAATATGCCTTGATACAGTACACAAGCTAATATTATACATACTGAATGGGACGGTGTCCAAAAGATATCATCCTTTAGGATGTATGCCCTACCACTTTGAAATACAACGCTCCATATTTTCGCGACCGCGTAGTAATATTACGCCGGTGGGTTCATGCGGCTGTTCCGCACCGGGTCGCGCTTGCGGGCACTCTTGCGTTTTGCTTCACGTGATCTACTATAAATCTAGGCATTAATTATTATCTATTCTAGTGAAATTACTAATTATTCAATGTAAGTATTTTATAAATATGATATGACATACACTTAGTAAAAATAAAACACTTTTAATACAAATCAGATAACTTGTGCACCGTTTAACACAGCTCAAATGACTATGATTTTAAAAAGGAGTTTGGGCCTAAAAGATAATAAAACACACCTTCCCAAATACAAGTTTAAAGAACAAAGTTAATTTTCATCCAATCACAGTAAGGTGGGCTCAGGATATGAAAAACATGTTTTTACATACCTAATACCAAAAAGACGATAAAATAATTCTCGACCAATCACATACGAGGTCATATAGAGAAAAGGATTACTCCGACCAATCACAAGTAAGGAAAACATTTCCTTCTTACCTGCTTAAAGGATCTTACCGATCCAGCATGTTTCAGTTTGAAATATATTTATAAAAATAATAATAACAATGATTCTTGCATCTATACTGAACACCTCTTTATCTTGGTATTAGCTTAAATACTGGATACAAAAAGGCTTATCCTAAATTGAGCCTAAATTTAGGCCTAACGTAGTTATTGTAATCACATTTTACAGAAAAAGGTCAGTCAAATATATTTGACCTGGAATTAGGCCCAAATCGCCCGGATACAAAAAGGCATATCCTAAATTTAGGCCTGCCCAAAGTAGTTATTTCAACACATTTTACAGAGAGAGGTCAGTTTCTGTATCTGTAAGGAGTGCGGGTTGTTGTGTTTTCTCGTGATGGATTGTCAATGTACATAGATAATAATAATAATAATAATAAAGAAATCCGAATTATTTAAAAAACTTTGAAATATTTTTAGTTAACATCGAGCGAATAATATAAATGTAAGTGAATAATTGTTATTTTTAAATAAAAACCTAGAATGGTTTTAATTAATTAAATACATGTTATGTTAGCAGAGAAGAAGTATTTTGTTATTTTTATACTTATTACATGGCTGAAGATGATGTGCAGTAAGTCACAAACAAATGTGGCATACGATGTAGAGGTGCTAGGGGTTTGCCTTACTGATTTACTGAATTTATTGCTTTAAGGTGCGTAAATATATGTTAATAAAATTTCATAAAATTTTAGTAAAGTTATTTTAAAAACTTGATAGTTATAAAATGTTTTATAAACAAAAGTATTAGCAGTTAATATTTACTCAGTACAAAGATAATGATTAAAATATTTTAGCACTGATGAGCAACTTCTTAAAAATGTTTGTAGGAATATTTGAATGAGTAATATAAATGTACGTGTGTTTAATTAAAATAAAAAGCTTTAATAAATTATACGTTATGTGTGTAAGTGAGTATGTGTGTGTGTATGTGTGTGTGTGTGCGTGTGTGTGTGTATGTGTGTTCTAAATAATAATAACAATAGGCATGAAGTAAAGAACACTAAAATAATAATAAAACAAAAATAAATGTTTTAATAAATTATACTCTGTGTATGTGTAAGTGAGTGTGCGTGTGTGTGTGTGTGTAAAGTGTGTGTGTGTGTGCGTGTGTGCATGTGTGTGTGTTCTAAATAATAATAACAATAGGCATGAAGTAAAATAACACTAAGTATACCCTTAAAAATAAAATACTTCAATATTGATTTCTTTTAAATTAAAATAATGAAGAAAGAATTAACACAAAATAAAAACACATATTAATAAATATATGAGTTAAAGTAGTAAACATATGAGTTAAAGCAGCAAAACATGAGTTAAATTTGGTAAATCATGAGTTAAAGAAGTAAAAAAATAGTAAACAAAGCATACTAATCCTCTTGTTGCTAGGTAACACCCTCTATTGATTTACTGATTTACTGCTTTAAGGTATGCAATGTTAAAAACATGTGAGTTAAAACAGTAAAACATATATAAAGCAGTAAAACATGAGTTAAAGCAGTAAACATGAGTTAAAACAGTAAAGCTGTAAAACAAAAGCATACTGATCCCCTAGGTGTTAGGTAACACCTATTGATTTACTGATTTACCGTTTTAAGGTGGTCTGTGTATATGTTTTTAATAAAATTGCATACAATTGTAGTAAAAATAAAATGTTTATATATCAGGCACTCTGGTTTTTTTTTTCTCTTCTTACATACAATTTTTAAAATTTATAAATGCATATAAAATATAAAATAATACAGGTCTGTAATGAGTTACAGCTTTAGGTTCGCGAAAATGTTTTAAAAAAAATGTTTAAGTACGAAATAAAAATGAATGACTCGTAGTATATATATATTTCTTTTCATAGATGAAATACTGCGCTTGCGGGCGCACGCGGCGGCGGGTACGCGGGAATATTGCGCCTGCGGGCAGCGCGGCGGACGGGGACGCGGCGGTCGCACCTGCGGGGTGTGGGCTGGCATCCTTGCGCGGAAGGTACGTGTCCTGGTGGGTCGCTTAAGTGACCTAGGGAAGACATCAAAATGTACTGAACCATCAAAATGTACTGAACTCAATAAACCTGAGTCATCAAAGATGAACTGACAAAAGATGACTTCATCAAAGAGAATCATCAATATAGTGTACAAAAGATGAACCTTCAAATAATACGAGAGTGTGTGAGTGCGTATATAAAAGCAGGTGTCTATGGCTGCGTACGCGCTTATAAGTGTCATAGTGTGTATGTAAGTGTGCGCTTATGTGTCTATCTGTGTGTGAGTGAAAGTGTATATGGGCTAGTGTAAGTGTCATAGTGTATGTGTTATAAGTGACATAGTGAATGTATGTATAAGTGTCATAGTATGTGTGTATAAGTGACATAGTGAATGTATGTATAAGCGTCATAGTGTATGTGTGTATAAGGACATAGTGTGTAATATATATATATATATAGTATATATATATATATATATGATATATATATATATATATATATATATATATATATTGGTTATTATTAAATATATACAGTTATGTTGTTATATATATATGATATATATATATAGGCTATATGTTGGATGAAAAAACTCATAGTAGGAAGCATCCTAGTAGCTTGTAATATACACCAATCGGATTCCTCATACCTTATTACCTAGGGTAGACACCCATATTAGGCTATTCTAGGCTCAGGGAGCTAGAAAAGGCTTGAAAAAGTGGCACTCAGGTGGCACTCATGTGGCACTCAGTTGGCACTATGTAACACTCACTTGGCACTCATTGGCACCTTTGGGCACCACTTAGACTCCACTTGGCACTCATCTAATACTCATAGAATAATAATAGAACACTAGATACTCCCATATGATTGGGAACCATCAAAGTTGGACCATCAATAAATCTGAGTCATCAAAAAAGTTACAAGGTCGAAAAAGATACAATGTCAAAATTGTACCCTGGAATACAAGTATATTCGGCTGAAAAATTTGGGTTCTCAAAATTGCTCTGGAAGAATCAAAGGGTTGGCATCTAGAAAATTAGGTTGCCAAAATTAGGTATGGCCAGAATCAGGTGGGCCAAAATTGACCCATGAAATCATCAAAGGGTTGGCAGTGTGTTTGTACGTGTGTATAAGTGTAAATGTAAGTGGCATAGTGAGTGATGTAAGTGTCAAAGTGAATGTATGTATAAGTAAGTGTGTGTGTGTTTGTGTGTGTGTGTGTGTAAAGTGTGTGTGTGTGTGTGTGTGTGTGTGAATTGCACCCTGAATACAAAAGGGTTGGGTCGAAAAATAGGGCCGCTGAAAATTTAAGGATGGCTAAAAATTAGGGTGGGCCAAAATTAACATGAAGACCAAAGCGTTGGTCGTGTGTTTGTACATGTGTATAAGTGTAAAGTGCAAGTATTCATGGGTGAGTGTAAATGTCATAGTGAATGTGTGTATAAGGTGTGTGTGTGTGTGTGTGTGTGTGTGTGTGTGTAATCGTGTATGTATAAGTGTGTGCGGGGTGTCTGTGTAATGGGTAAGTCATAATAAAGTGTGTATAAGTGTTTACACGTGTATAAGTAATTGTGTGTGTGTGTGTGTGTGTGTGTGTGTGTGTGTGTGTGTGTGTGTGTGTGTAGGTGTACCAAGTTAGGATAGATCCATACATACGTATATAAGTTAGGAACGAAATATGTGACGGTGGGGCAAGGGTGGCCAAAATTAGCGTGGGCCAAAATTGACCCATGTAATACCAAAGGGTGAAAAGGTCAAAGACAAAAAAGGTAAAGACATCAAAAAAAGGGCTAAGCCCAAAGGGTGTGAAAAACCTAGATGGGCCAAAATTGGACCATGGAAGACCAAAGGGTTATCGAAAAAAATTAGGTGATTGAGCGTACAAACGGTTGCTTTACGTACCAGCGATAGGTAACCCTTCTTCGAAGGCAAAAATTAGGGTTGCCAAAATTAGGGTTGCCAAAAATCAGGGTGGGCCAAAATTGACCCATGGGAGACCAAAAGGTTGGCAGTGTGTTTGTACGTGTGTATAAGTGTAAATAAGCAAGTATCTATGGGTGAGTGTAAGTGTCATAGTGAATGTATGTATAAGTGTAAGTGTGTGTGTGTGTGAATCTGTGCGCTGGAATACAAAAGGGTTGGCCGAAAAATTAGCGCTGCCGAAAAATTAAAAAAATTAGGGTGGGATAAAATTGACCCATGGAAGAATAAAGGGTTGTATATATTGTGTTTGTACATGTATAAGTATAGTTCGTGGTCTATGGGTAAAGGTAAGTGTCATAGTGAATGTGTGTATAAGTGTAAGTGTGTGTGTGTGTGTGTGTGTGTGTGTGTGTGTAAAGACCATGTATATAAGAGTGTAAGTGTCTAAGGGTAAATGTAAGTGTCATAGTGAATGTGTGTATAAGTGTCAGAGTGTATGGGGAAAAGTGTGTGTGTGTGTAGTGTGTGTGTGTGTGTGTGTAGGTGTTCGTGTGTTCATAATCCACATGATACGTTCAAGTTAGGAACGAAATATGTGACGGCTGCACGAGTGGCCAAAAATTAGCGTGGGCCAAAATTAACCACATCTGGTAACTTTGAGAAAAGGTCAAGGACAAAAAAGGTAAAGACATCAAAAAGGCCAAGCCCCCAGTTGGTGGCCAAAAATTAGGGTGAGCCAAAATTGACCCATGGAAGACCAAAGGGTTGGTCGAAAATTAGGGTGGGATTGATTGCAGAACAGCTGTGCCATGGTCCATGATAACCTTCTTCTGAAGGTTGCAGAAATTAGGGTTACAAAATTAGTGCTGCCAAAATTGTCCCTGGGAATACAGTGTGGCTGGCCGAAAATTTGGGTTCTCAAAAGTGCTCGGTGCCTGTATCAAGGTCAGTGGCATCTTATGAGCTCGAAAAAGGTCAGTGGTCAAAAAAGGTCAAGGCCAAAAAAGGTCAGGTGGTTTCGTCGTAGTGATAGTGGCGTATATACACAATCGTGGTCCAATATGTCTTACATACTACTTTTCTACATCGAAACACCTATAGGAATATTAGGCTTGACCCACTATACACATATACACATCCATCTGTCCCACACTCCTAATAAGGTCATTCCCTATCTGGAAAAAAAGCTAATATTATACAAAAATTAAACCAATAAAAGACCCCCCTGATCTCTCACTATACGCCCCATTTTCACATCAAACAACAAACTACTACAGAAAAGCCATACTAAACAAATAATCACACATCAACAAACATTCTAACACGCTTCAAAAAAAAAAAACATTTAACCACAGCGACACTCATAACATCATCCAACCCACTAAACTCAAAATCAATCATTGAAAACAATAACTATAATCATATTAAAAGTTCTCGATACACTACCCAAAACATAATTCTGTCCATAAATAACAAAATCAAATATCCCCCACTAACTCCAAAAGAAATGGATTTTCAATTTCCTATCAAGGAAGAACAACACAAATACAAACAACAAAATAAAATCCCGAACACAATATCAACAACGGACCACCCTCAAGGCGCAATCCTATCCCACACATTATTCAACCTTTTCGCAGTAGCCGACCTCCCACAAACAGACCACATAATACAACAACCTACGCGGGACGACACATTACCATAGCCACTATCAATTGTGAACCTAAACACTGCCATAAACCTGACGCAACAATACATAAATAAACTTCAAACATGGCTAGTTAACAGAAAACAGAATGTCATCGTCCTCACCAAACAAATCACCAATCATCTTAAACACCCCTTACCCCCTTCACCCAAGCCCATTTTTAAAATGAATGGAGTCTATGATACTCTTTCAACAAACTCCAAAATCCTCGGAGTAACACTTGACACTCTTCTTACCTTTACAAAACACACAGACCACATAATTTCATTAGCAAACAAGAAACTAAACATATTAAACTTTCAAGCCGGCACAGACTTCACAAACAACAAACAAACATCCACTATATACAAACAATACATCTTCAACTGAATTCTAAACTATGCCTCTCCAACTTGGCAAATTATTACTGACTAAAATAACAAAGAAACTCCAAACAATACAAAACAAAGCACATAACAATCAAGTGACAGGATGTACATCAACCACGCCACAACAACACTCCACATCGAGGAAACCAAAATTTTACCCATGATATATGCATCTGGGACATGATAGGTACACAGTCTTGCTAAAGCTCCAAACACCTAAACATCCATGCCACATGGGCCCTTTCCAACCTCACCCATCACAAACTCAAACAACCTCCTTCTTCCTGGAAGAGCTCTATAATACAAACAAATTCTGAACCACCGCCACCAAACACATAACACATCATACTTAAACAAAATGCACAACGATACTAACAGAAAACCGCTACCTAAGACGCAGACCACCAAACAACATTCTAAACAAACATCCACCAGAAATAGCACCAGAATTCAACTCCTTACCAAGAACTAGCCAAGTCATCTTTAGCCAAATTAAGATGTGGCCACCACCCAAACTAACAATACTACAAACACAGATTCAATAACCAAACCAGTACAAATATCTGTCCAAATCCTAAACCAGGTCCCGGAAAACACATCCCACTTTCTACTCTCTTGTTCTAACCCTCAACCCAGAGCAATCTAGAACATTTCAAGACTGGAATATTCTCCTGGAGGAGAGGCATGGCGGCGGCGGGGTATTTGACTTGTACCTTCCGATGAAGGAGTGGCCAGGGGTAGGAGGCTAAGATATATATATAGCATTACAAAGGTTATTGCGCTAGTAGCAGTTGTGTTGTTGTTATATACATATTATTATTGCTGGCTGGCTGCTATTGGTTGTTATTGAAAGGTATATGCTGGTTGCTATTAGTTACATATTATTACATATTACACATATTATTATTACGCGTTATTGATACATACAAGACGTCATTACATATCAAGACAACACATACATAAGAAGAAGTTAGTTAGTTATATATATATTATATTACATATATATTATTAATATATTATATTATTATTATTGGTTATTATTATATATATTATTATTATTATTATTATAAGGTATACATATTATTATTATTATTAATATACATATTATATATATATATATATATTATATATATACATTATTATTGATATATATTACATATATATTATACATTATTATTGTTATTATATTATCTTTTATATATATATATTATATTACATATATATATAAGAGAGTAAAGAGAGATATATATATATATAGCAGGTACCGTGCAGGTATAAGCATATATATATATATATATATATATATAGCAGTATATATATATATATATATTATATATATATATGTTAAATATTGCATATTAATCGCAATTATATAAGATGTAAATAAGGAAAGAACAATTAATGGAAGGTGAAGAATTTACTGCCTTCTCCGGGATTGAACCACCGCCATAGTTGCGAATGAGGACAATGCACCCGACGCTTACCACTGGACCATCCCTCTCCAACCCAAAAGCTGGATTCAAGAACAGTTATAAAGCAGTCCAGCCTTTCCTATCCCTCGTTCTTTATAATTAGTAGATGTTAAATATTGCATATTAATCGTAATTATATAAGATGTTAAAAGAACATTTAATGGGAATGTAAAGAATTTACTGCCTTCTCCGGAATTGAACCACACCGCCATGATGCGAATGAGGACAATATACCCTGTGCTTTACCACTGAGCCATCCCCCAACCCAAAAAGTTGGATTCAAGTTGGATGGATTATAAAGTCATTTGCATTTTATATATATAGAGCATATATAGTTATATATATATATATATATATGTTAATATATAGTATATATATAGTATATATATATGGCGTATATATATATATATATATATATATATATATATATATATATATATATATATATATATATATATATATGATTTTCTCTCTGATGCAATAAATATATCAATACCGTAGTATGTCATAATTTTGTGGATGTTCACTCTGTCCTTCGAATGAGGTCATATAACGGGCAAATCAATCATTCACTGCATTCTTCTCATCACTACTATCATCTCAGTCTTATTATTCTCTAATTCTTTATATTTATGTTCTTAATATTCTCCTTACAACCTTTCTTTATTTACTTGAAACTACTCTTTCTCCACCTTTCTCGGTATATTACAGGTGTATCGGGTATTTTTATTTCTAAGCATTACAAAAAAAAAATTCTTAAATTTATTCATTCCAAACTGTCTGAGTGTTCGTCATATTTGAAAGCAACTTTTCTGTTTTTTACAAAGCTTTGACAAAAATATTTGGACACTGAATAAAAATAATTTTCGGTTAGTTCTTTGCTCTTATTCTTCATTTTTGTTTTTTATTGTAATCTGTCATTTCATTTTTAATGAATATTTGTTCAATTATTATAGGCCTATATGAAGATCTTTGTCTTCTTTGTCTCCGCCTAGTGGATAGAGCTCCCGGTTACTGTTAACTCAGCGACGCAGAGTCCAGTGTTCGAATCCCGCTGATGGAGAGTAAAATCTCCTTGACTCATTCATACCTAACGCTACGGAGCAGTAAATTTTATTTTCAGCTCCAACTCTGGCCAGCCAATCATCAATCATTTGAAAATGATCGACTCGATATTATATATCTCTCAGCCAATTTAAAATTGGTCCAGGTCGCCTGATTCCCTCAGCCCTGAATCTACCTTTTTATTGAACCTTGTCATATTTTTTTTTGTCTCTGTTTCCCTTTTTTTTCTTTTTTCTTTTTTTTCTTTCCTTTAACAAGCTTTCTTAATTTATGACACAATGGTATACTAACTGGACAGGAACCTTTCATCTGTCCAACAAAAATGGTTTGCACGAAATTGTATATGTATTTCTCATACTAGATTAGCAATATAAAATTAAATCTTTTACCGTTTTTTTATCACAATCAACACATAATCATCTCACACACACACACACACACACACACACACACACACACACACACACACACACACACACACGAAT
>JABUQX010125684.1:17500-22500 GCA_015478945.1 Trachelipus rathkii
GGGGGTATGGTTGTTGTCCAACTTGGCCAAGGGATGATCCCTACATTGACAAGATGCCATAGTGTGGGTTCGTCACGGTCCCGTGAAACGTGTTGAGTGGATTTTCTCTGATTGCGAATAGTTCTCACCAAAGCAGAAATGGGGCGGTAAGGCTGAGCTTTCTTTCGACTCTGTTTGTATGCTGCGCACCTTACCCCCAGTCTTGGTCGAGAAGGTGGGTGATGATATATATATAGCATATATGTTATTATGTTGTGGTTGCTGTTGTTGTTGTTACTGTTGTTATTGTTGTTACATATATATTATTATATATATATATATATTACTTAGTATATATATACAAAGAGTCAGTAAATATGTATGTTTCTCTATACAGAGATTTACAAACCTGTTTTTTTTTATATATATATATATAGGGAGAAAGAAATTTTTAAAATATTCAACACTACTTCGCTTTCTCATTTTTAATTAATAAAAATTATGAATAATTGTAATAATAATGAATAATAATGAATAATGTCTTTTATTAAGAAATTATATATATATATAGTATATATATATTGTTGTTGCTAGGATTAGTTATGCAGAAGAAGAAGAAGAAGAAGGTATATATGGCTTATATATATATATATATTAGTTATAGTTATACAAGTTACTACATACATACACTAGCTGTTAGTATGCTCAGCGGTAACGTTTGATCGTTAATAAACGTTCGGTTCGCCTTTTCGAGTCACATCCACCCCCTTCAGTGAACCCTTCCTTTTTTTTTTAACGTACTATTTTAACAAAATTACATACTAAGGCATCACTCTGTCTTATAACTTAGAAATTTGCGACTGTTTAAGGTACAATGTTCATTCTGCGACTGTTGAAGCAATTTTCTTCTAGGTTCCCCTCCTGCCAATGTTATAGAGTCAGAGGCCTCTGAAGGCAAGGGATCTGGGTCGGTCACCGAGAGTTACTAGCTTGCTCTGGTGTATTTATCAATTGTCATTTTCGTATTAATTTCCATATCATTCGTTAATTCTCTTATAATTCGTTACCCTTTCCCTGTATTAAGCCACGTTACCTATCAATCTCCACCCTTTACTTGTATTAAAAACCACGTTACCTATCAAGCTCCACCCTTTCCCAGTATTAAACCACAACTTTATGTATTAAGCTGTGATTAACCATCACATCCTCTTGTTAACCAAAACAAGATCGGGTGTCTGAGGTCTCTGGCAGCATATGGTATTTTTTTTCTCTATCCTCAAATTTTGTTGTTCTCATTCACATGTGTGTAAGTATGTCTTTTGATATCATGTCCCCAATTTGAAAAATTCTGAATTTTTACCATTTGATTTCGTTTCTTGACGATTTATGACCTAAATTTCTATCTCTGTGCTACTTATTTCACAATTCTGCGAAAAGTTCAAAATTCTTCTACTAATTTGTAGAAAGCTTATTCTCTCTTATCTAAGAGCTCATCATTTGTGGTAATTTCAATGTATACCATGACCGAGGCCTTCCTTTAATGAGTTAAATCTGATTGATGAACCTGATAAGTTTATCTTTAAGGTTTATATTCTTAACAACCTTGAACAGTTAGGGCAGTTCTCTTTTCATATCTCTAATCATCTTGAAGTTGATCATAAAATTCTACATTCTTAACCTTTAACTTTTCTCCCTATATACTTTTAATCTTTTTCCCGAAAGCTCTGCTTCGGACTTTAAATCGACCTCTTCTCAAATATACTAAATAATGATAAATCAGCTTTGGCACCAGATGCCCTGATTGGAAAGATGTCTGAGGACTGGGTGCTGATGATGCATAATCATATGTTATTAATATATGATTATAAAAGTTAGTCAGTAGTCTATGCAAAATTTTCTTTTAAGTTTTGATGTTGATACTCATGAGTGGATAATAATTTTTGAATAGTATCATTGCTTCAGTCACACATCTGCTCGAAGACCTAAGGGATACATATAACTGACTGACGGTGTACAAGATGCATGCCTGCCAACGAAACTAGCTTTTATACAGTACGGTTATATAGAATAAAACTTTTTCACGGCTTATTAGTGAAGAAATTACCTCTAAATAGTAAAAAAAAAAACATACAAAATAGTAAAATATATATACTATTTGGTAAAAAACATAACCTAAATTTTTGTCCATTTTTTAAAGTTTTTTTTTTTTTTAAAAAAACGATGCAATTTTTTTGCATTTACAACTCTAGACTCAGCTCATGACACATCCTTCTCAAAAGCCAAATCGACAAATATATATATATATTTATCTCAGCACTGATGCTCCATGAAATAAAATATGACATTCTTAAGTTCTAATTTTCTTGAAAAAAAAAAAAATTATAATGCTCACGCGTACCAACCACTTCAAACCCAAAATTATGCTTATTCATATTCAATAATGCTGACTGAAAAATTAATAGTGTATAATGATTCAATGCTACTTAAAATTTGAAAACAAATGCAATTCTAAATTCAAACAAGACTGTAAAAACGCTTACAGTGCACTAAGGAAAAAAAAAATTATATATAATGTTTTGAACGGGTTTCGATCGCGAGTGGAGCGTGTCCTCTATTTAGTCAAAATCCTCATTAGAAAAAGAAAGCGTTTTTAATTTCATTTTATTCCTGAGGCTCAATGACCCTCACGTGTGAATTCAGCTTTTGAATCCTCTTATCAAGGCTAGTTTCATCCCAAATGTTATCCATATTTTTGCATGAAATTTGTATACAGAATACTAAATCAGTTATAATTATTCAATGTTTTTAAGCATATATATATATATATATATATATATATATATATATATATATATATATATATATATATATATATATATATATATATATATATATATACTATATATATATATATATATATATATATATATCGAAGTGCGAAGCGTCCAGTCATCTATTGATGCGGCGATGACTGACCAGATGAGATAAAAATAAATCAATTCTTTTTCAATTTTCATTATTTTTTATTTTAATTATTTATATATATATAGAAATAAATATATATATATATATAGATATATATATATATATATATATATATATATATATATATATATATATATATATATATATATATATATATATATATATATATATATACGCTTGAAAAAGCGGATCAATTACAATGAATTAATATTAATATAACATACCCAGGTAATCTGTAAATTTGTAGGATCAATTGCGAGCACATTATCAGTATTATTATATAATAATCAAATTGAGCCAAAAATGTATAGTGATATAACATAGCTAGCTCATCTATAGATTTGTCGCTGAAGAACTATTTGAGCAATTTGTTTCTCATATTAAAGCATAAGTACTTTAAAATTTCGTTCAAACTTCGGACTTCTGAAATATAGTAAATTATTAAAGAAATTATAAATTCAAAAATTATTAGAATCAGTGAAATATAATAATAAATTTCACTCTTTTTACAAAAATAAGTCAATTAAAGTTCCTTACTTTAGAAATAATATGTATTTTATAAAGTACGAAATATGATGAAACAACCTTAAAATATTGGCAAAAATTCGTTTTCCTTGAAAGAAAATGTATTTTAATGGGAAACTACTTTGAAAAATAACCTAAATATATTATTATTATTATTATTATTATTATTATTATTATTATTATTATTATTATTATTATTATTATTATTATTATTATTATTATTATTATTATTATTATTATTGAAATTTAATATGAATTTGATTTTTTTGCTGTTTTTTTTATTATAATTTTCCCCTTTTCTATTTTAATAAAAAAAAAAACTATTTCTATTCTCTCTCTCTCTCTCTCTCTCTCTCTCTCTCTCTCACTCTCTATATATATATATATATATATATATATATATATATATATATATATATATATATATATATATATATATATATATATATATATATATATATATATATAAATATATATATATATATATATATATATATTAATATATATATATATATATATATATATATATATATATATATATATATATATATATATATATATATATATATATATATATATATATATATATATATATATATATATATATATATATATATATATAATATATATATATATATATATATATAACTTTGATAAGGTTCCCATGAATTATGAAGAAGTTACTTCAATGTGGTATAGGTGGGAGTGGTACATTTTTTTTTTTAGTTGTCACCACCACTCACGGGCAGAGGCCTATTCAGGGAGGGTGTTGCACACCAAAGTTTCATCGGCTAGCGCAAATTACGAAGATGAGAACAGACGCAGGCTTTAAGTGGAGTGAATTAAATTCAGCAGGAGACACAGAAGATGGAAGAGAATTAGTATTGCTAGTAGTATTAGTATTGAGCTAGTATTGAGACATAGAGAATATAGTTGAACGAGGGGCCGGGATAGTATTAGTATTGAGCTAATATTGAGACATAGAATATAGTTGAACGAGGGGCAGGGTCAGCACATAAGCACATTCCCTCAAAGCCACAGGAGGAATACCATCAGGCCACCCGCCTTCCTAACGTTCATAGATCTCAGGAGCCCGTATACCCGATCAAGTAATCACAAGTAAAGACATAGGACACCTGAGAGGAGGGGGAGGAGAGGAGAAGGAGGAGGAATACCAGAATCGTCCAAAGTTGAGTTAGAGGGAAAATGGGAGCCGAAAGAGATTGGCCTTTCCAGTTGGAGAGTTAGCAACAGAGCCATCAGATCGAATAAGAGGGCCAAAATTATAGAAATTGTTAGAGATGTTTTTGGCAAGAATCCAGAAATTTTTTAGTAGGAGATCCAAGGAGGTTAGCGCACTTTCGTTTGATGAAAGCCCTTTTGCTCGTCGAAAAGTATCCCTGCAACGATTTCTAGCTGAGTGAAAATTAGCGAGTGATAGGAGAAGAGAATTTTTCCACATCCCCGATACGCGCTGTCTCTAGCCTGAATGTTCAGAGAACAAGCACGTC
>JABUQX010125684.1:27500-42277 GCA_015478945.1 Trachelipus rathkii
CCGAATTTGTACTATTATTATTATTATTATTATTATTATTATTATTATTATTATTATTATTATTATTATTATTATTATTATTTATTACTCTAGAAGTATCTGTACGAGATAAATGTTGAGCTTGTTGAGATGCATTTACATAGCTTTTATGATTATTATAATTATGGTAAGTATTTACATCACTGTGGGTATGACCATTCTCTTGTTTATAAGAATGGGAATTGTAATCGCCGCTTGAGTTATTACTGTGTTTATAAAGATATTTATTTTCGTATTCAGAAGGGCTGGAATATGGATTAGCTTTATCTAGATTCGGAACAACTGAACCATGTTTAGAATTTATGGAAGTATTTTGGGTCTGAGGATTGACTTCGATAGGTTTACCTTCTGAGACTTTTTTATTAATCCCCTGAGGCACTTGTAATGTTCCTCTATTGACTCCTTCTCTCTTAGCCCTTTCAGTTCCACTTTTTGGTTCTGGCTCAGTCAATTGAGGTGATTGGGTAAACTTCTCTGCGTTATAGTAAGTCTGAGAATGGTGGTACTTAATCGTTTGATGACAATCTTCTTTACCATACAAACCTCGGCAATTTGTAGTTGAAGAGTTTGTCTGACTAGTGGGATAAGGTGGAAGTTCATTATTATACGTATAATTATTGGTTTCATCTGGTCTATTAGCATATTCCGATATACCATTAGTTCCACTGGTTACGCTGCTTTGATTGCTTTTAGAATTCAGCGAATTTGACGAGTAAGTTGGCACTTTCCAGTCACTGTATTGATAAGGAGGGTATGAGTTTTGTCTTACCCTTTCAATTACGTATGGTCCTTGCCCTCTAGATAATGGTTCACTATTAGACAAATGGTACGAACTGTGAACTTTTCCCACACTTTCAATATCTTTACTACTATGTTCTAAATTTTTGTAAGGTGGTGGGCCATTTTTAGGGTCAAAAACATTTAAATGTTTTGTTGGCACAGGTGCTGTCAAAATACTATTATGAGTCTCATTATTATTATTCACATTAAAATATATGCTATTTACAGTTGTTGGAACACGAGGTACCTGAGAAGATTGCGAATTATTATTGTACATAAATGGAGCAGGCGTAATAGGAGAGGTAATCGGCGAATACTCTTTTCTTTTAACCGGAGAAAAATCCTGAGTAGACTGAACTATAGTTTGAGATGGCTTTATAGGTTGGGTAGAATTTGAATTTCCATTATAAGCATTATTACTTACACGAACAGGATATTGCTGTATTCTAGGTACTTCTGATTGCTTTTTAAAATTTGAAGGAATGTACGGGGGTCTTTGTCTAACGCTATATGGTGGTATTGATTCGAATCGACATGACTTATAATTAACCATAGGATCATTATAAGGAATCTGATGAGTCGAAGGCATCAACGGAGGTCTTACAGGATACCTATAATAATAATGCATTTTATAATTATTATCTGGCCAATGATATGCATTGTCAGGGTGCGAAGGAATTTGTGGATATGATTTTTGTTGATAGGTAACAGGGTATGGATGGCGATAAACAGGATAGGAATCAGAGTATGAATAGGAAGCTTTTTGAGAATAACCTGGGCTGTACTGGAAATTGCTTGGATTAGGATTATGTAAATGAGGAGGGAGTAACTGATCGTGTTAGGGAACTCTGTGAGGAGGAAGGATTATAAGTTATTCTTATTTCTTGATTTTCTACATAGACTCTGGCGGTAAAGCAAGCACCGCGTCTAGGCTGAATGATATCTATATTATAATAATATATATATATTATCATATATATATTTAGATATATATTATATATAATATACTATGATATATAGATATATTATAAAGTATATAATATATAATATATATAAATAATAATATAATATAATATATATAGATAGTATATTATATATATAATAATATATAGTAATATATATATATATATTTATTATGATATATATATATTTACTATATATATATATATAGTATATATATATTAATATATAGTATATATAGTATAGTATATTAATATTAATATATACGTATATAATATATTATTTATGATATTATATAATAGACAAAGGTTACTTAACGCCTACACGGAACGGGAGCTCGGATCAAAAAAAAAGAATTTTCTAGAGGAAAATACTCTGATATGCAAAACTAGAATCTTCTACGTCGGAAATGTACTTTCTATCATTTTTACCTTAGAGTTTAGGAAGGATTAGTTAGGGTTAGGCACTGCTATTTCATCTGAATGTAGGTTAGGTTAAGTTAAGTTAACGTTAAGGTTAGGTGAGGGTTAGGTTAGTTAAGGTCAGGAAAAAAAATTTTCAATTTCGACCTAAAACATCTACTTTATTAGTACGAGTATTCTCTCGTGTGAAAATTTGTATTTTTGATCCGAGCTCGCGTTCTCGTGGGGGTTAAGTAACTCTTTTTTCATATTTACATTATTTCTTATATAATCTATGATTATATATAGTATATATACATAATATAATATTTATATATATATATGAGTATATATATATATGATATACGTATAAATATATATATATAATATATATACTATATATATAGTATATTAGTCCACTTAAGGTCGTTTCGTTTTTTTGTCATTTTGTGCTTACGAAAACTTAAGAAATGCTCGAGTTTGCCCTCGTTTATGTCAAACTTAGCGGCAAACTCGTTCAAACTTGAGCACCAAACTAAGTAATTTCTTTTATTTCCCGTATTTCAAACTAGCAGCGCATCCAATTTAGAACGGTTCTGCTGAAAAAATTAAACAAAATATATGGCCGTTGAAAACTTCGAAATGGTCATAGTCAAATAAAATAACTTTAAATCCAATTTCTTATCAATAAATCTATATAATCAACTCACATAAGTTGATCAATTGATGTTGTAATTAATAGAACCATTTCATTTTTTTTTTTCTGTTTATTCCAAAACCAACGTGCATCACAACAGCTGATCAAATTGTTTTTGGTAAACCAAAATAGTAACTTTTATGAGAAATTCCTGCGGTCGATAGAAATGCTTTCTTCAGTTTTAAGCACGAATTTTTTGTACATAAGCCAATCCAAAATTCGTGCTAAAACTGGGTAAGCATATTTTATCGCGTAACCACAAATGACAAAAACGAAAAAGGTCTTACATGCTTCATAAATAAAACAAAAGAAAATACTTTGATAATAACATATTTTAACTTAAGAAATTTTAAATACTATTTGTGAGCTTGTAACATACCAAAAGACTGGTGATTCCATAAGAATTCGATCATGATTCTAATGGTGATTGTTCTTGTAGTGCAAACTTGTAGTTGAGTTTGATGATTGATCAAATCTCAATTTTCAGTTCGCCTTTCAGTAAAGAAGATTAATTAACGCAATTTGTTTAAAAAACAAGTATGTGGTTGAATTGGGTTACCCGGTGAGCACTACCTTTCCCACTAAATCGCTATAAACTTAGCGTAAACTTTCTTCCGTTTCGCGTGATATTTTATTAAGTCTTAATTCGCAAATCAATTCTATATTTTTTTTATGCATAAACGATCACGATTTTAAATGTCATCCATTTTTACTCGATTCCTTTTTTTAAGAAAGACAATTGAAAAAGTGGAAAGGGCCGGAAATTCCGGCCGGAACCGGAACTTTCTCTATATTAATTTCTCCTTTTACACATCCCTGTACAAACCCAATTACCATTTCCCTTCAAAAACTTTCTCTCAGATTGGCCATAAACAAAAAAAATCATTCTGTGTCAACAAACATGTGTACCTCCACTCTTCTCCCATTTCATCTAGGTCTACGCCCTTCATTCCTATTATTAGTTCCTCCATTACACTATCCATTTAAAATGAGGTTTACAAAATAATAAAAGGAAGGAGCTTAATGTAGTAATGAAGATGAACTACATACCAAGCACACAGTAATTTCTAATAGGCATAGTGTCTTCTGGTGAAATAGCATGAGGATAACAGATGATTAATCAAAAGTACAAGAATATCGGGTTTAAATTCAACAGGGACAATATTGGTAATCTGGTACACACACACACAACAAAATATATATACTATAAATTATTTTTTTTCTATTTCCTCTCATGAGCTTTTTTAAAATTGTTATTGTTCAATCTTAAGTATATAATCAGTTGGGATATTAAAATAACTTATTCAATTTGTCGTCGCTAAACATCCAGAAAGGTTTCGGAGATTCAACACTAACATCAACAACAACAAGAACAACAGCAATAATTCAATAATAATAATAATAATTATATAATATATAATAATAATAAGTAATATGAATAAATGAAAATCAATAGAAATTTTCTAATCTCCGTAATATTTTTCTTAACGAGTAAAAAGAAACACAAAAGAACTCACCATATTCATCTACATGTTTAGCACCTTGCGATTGTCTCAGCCAATCATCTGTCGGATTATCATATTTTTATGTATTCAATGTTGACAGGACTGCTTCAACCCAATTCACATTGTTGAGTTCCATCATTCTGACTTATTGATGCCTTTTGGTCTGGAGCTTCTTCATTTCTTAAGTGTATCTGCTTAGAACGCAATAGTTGGTTTTCAAAATGTGGATAGATTTGACTTAAATAAAGAAGAATGGTAAGCCTAAAGGGAGTAATGTCAATAATATATATATATATTATATCATATATATCATATATATATTATATATTATAATATATATAGTCTATATAATATATAGAAATGATAGGTATATTATATATATATATATAATATGGTCCGAGTTGCTAAAGCTGACACCCTTACCTCTTGAGGATGTTATAAAACGCAACTAGGTTATTTATGGTAGGTACACAAAATTACAGTGTTTAATCTACAAATTCTTTGAAATATTATATATAATTATATATATATATTATATACTATATTATATAATATATATATATAATAATAAATTATATTATAAATATATATAATATATATATAATATATTATATATAATATATATATATATGAAGTATATAAAAGAAAAGTCGAATATACTGCTATCTAAACCCAGTCAAATTAATGATAAGAGCACTCCACTATCTCCAATTTTAATTACAGACGTCTCGGGTTACCATTATCCATCTGTCAGTGAACTAAAATTTAAAAAAACAGGAACAAGTTTAAAGTTAGATACAGGTGATTATGTAATAATATACAAAATGGAAAGCAAAGACATAACAAATGTAAAAAATATTATAACACAATTTATACAAAATAATTAAAAATAAAATTAAGAAATAAAGTGACAAAAATTTATTTCGAAGACAAGATAAGGAAAATGATGAGACACGCAAAGAGAGCAACAAATTAAGATGGCTAAATTGGTAATGAAAGTGACACGCTAGGAGGCGGCACAAGAGTCTGACACAACACCCAGGTTGTAATAAACTTATTAAATAATTAAACAGACTTATGTTTGATTACCAATTATTGTCTTCCTAACATAGGCGCCCTCTCTTTAAATTTAACTTTCAAATGCTACTCATTTTAAGAAACAATTACAATTGGCCACGGCAAGACAGACTATTTTGTCCTCTTTAACGAATATTTACCTCTCCCAACAAATAGATGACATGGATTGGCAATCGGGATCACTGCGCTGAGGCCCATCCTTTCAAAATGCTTTTTCTCACACACATGAATCATATGAGCTGGGAACGTTATGCCCTCTTTCTTAAACCCTTACTTCTTAAACATAGATACTCTCGACGATTGTTTCATTACTTTCAAAGACCGATGCCATCCTTCTTAATTTTTAGATTAGAATAACAAACATGCCAACATCAAATTCACCATGGACTTCTCCTTTTGGATTTAACTATGCGAACATAACTGAATAATGTTCTGGCAACTCACATACCGTAAATCTCCTCCACTATCCTTGGTACAAAACTTCTCATTTTATTCCCATATGTTTTCGATCTTAACTAGTATGTTTGCTAATGACCAGGCCTACAAGATTATGCTCAATCGGAGCGGTTTTCCACTCAACAAATTAGTTATCTTCAAAAACACGTTGCTGGTAATTTGTTCTCCTCATTTGTTTTGACAGAATTGCTCACCTTACTCTAGATTAACATCTGTCACACAACCTCCTACCCCTCGGTCCCTAAATCTTACCTCCTCTAGTTCGACGATTATGCATTTCAGCATGGGTCACCGCCATCCTAACTGGTATTCTCAATTTTGAAACATTAGTCCAATAAAAGAGGGATGTATATCGAATCTTTGTCCAGTCTCTAATATCATTCAAGCTCTACTCAAACTTCAACACAACTAAATTATATGTATATACTCAAGATCTGTAACAACCAACACGCAATTATATTGGAGTTCAAATTTCTGTGCTTATCATGTATATCCTGCTTCTTCTCGTGTGTGTATGTGGAAGTGTCTGTGGGTCCTCTTAACCTTATTATTTATAATAATTTGTTTGTACTTATTTTTGTATTTATGATTTGTCTTTGTTAATTTTCATTTTCATTTACAGTTGATTTTTAAATATTTTGAAATAATTTCGAAAATATCAGATTGAGGATTTGTTTGTGAAGGCTCGATGAGGTCACCTTTCCGTTGCATGTCAACTAGAATGGATTTTATCTATTTTACGTTAGATAGACAATTTGGCACATAATCTCTATATATAGAAATAATTATGATTAAGTAATTTGGTTGTAACTGGCTATTCGGGGGATCATCTCATTTTGAGTGGAAATTTTTGAATTTGGAGATATTGCCACAGACTATGTGACCTTTTTTGGGGGAAAAGGGGTTTTCTGAGGCCAGGCGGGTGCATTGTTGCGGTTAGTGTGTGTGTGAAATGAAGGTTTAAAAACTAATGCTATGTTGAATCGATTGTAGTCTCGCCAACCCCCTCTATTGCTCTTCACGTTTCTCATACATATAAAATATTATTTTAGCCAAACCACATTTTAAACTTAGAAATTGTTCATAAATCATGAGTATTTTTTATATGAAGAGTTTTAAAAAAATATATACAGTTAGCGTAATATATTTTAGTAATCAGCCTAGATTATACGGCTCTCCCCATAGGCCGTCGCAGGACGCACTCCTTGTTTTTATTTTTTTCCAAAAGATAAGTTTTAGTTTATACAAAAAGAAATAAATTTAAAGCTACATTAATTAGCAGCGTGATGGGAAAACGAAAATATCAGACGAAATCATGAATCTCATAAAAAAAAAAACTCCGGCCATAAATCGGGAGATTTAGGTTAACTTTTTCTTCTCAAGCATCTGAATTTTTGATTTTATAGCTTCTTCTTCTTCGTGTCATAAGCTTATCGTGATATTTAACATCTTTCTCTGCGTCTTCAAGTTTATTGATATCTATGAATAATTTACGATACTCTTTTTGATTCTTCTTCTTCTTGTTTTTGGTTCTGTTTTTGACTCTTTGAATGTTCTTCAATCTCCTCTATGGTCAAGGCTCTAATACACTCTTAGATTCAACATTACTTTTTTGAAGTAGAATTATGGAAGCGTTTATGATACTTCATGAGAAAAAATCTGAATATAGCATATGTTTAACTGTTCTTTAAGAAGATTTAATCAGGACATATAGTTTCTTTCAGATATCTCCACTAGAAAGTTGCGTATTTACAGGGAAGACCACATTTGAAAACTTTGTTCGCCAGTTCTCATGCGAGAAAAATATCAGTCCTAATTATAATTTGCACAAAAAAGTAGTTGGTTTTTCCGCATAACATTGATTTCCAGGTACTATAGAAGAAAAAACTGATCAAGTCTCTTAGAAGGGACAATCACCATCGAAAATATTTGAAGTTTAATTCTTATATAGAATAGTGAGTATTTCAGATCTTGTAACATCATCTATAATGCAAAAAGACGAAACGATTGATAAACTGGTTTTGGTTGGTTATTAATAGAATACTTAGGGTCATTTACAATCGGTTGAGTATGATTAGAGTTGATGGAATGTCATAATTTTCAGTGCACACAATGTTTTCAGTAATATTTGTATTATTAGAATGCATGTAAGGGCATGTGTGCACACCTCACTGCACGTGGTCACATGAACTGAAAGTTATTAGAATTAATCAAAACCTAAATCAAAATCAAATAATAATATATAGTTTATAATAATTAAATTAATAATAAAATAAATAACTAATAATATAAAATTAAGAGATAAATTATAAATTAGTTATAATAATAATAAAAAAATATTTTGTATAGGAATATATATATAAAAAAGGAAATATATATATAATAATAATAACATAATGATAGGGGGGGTGGAGGTATAAATATATAACCCCCTATATAGTGTATAAGTGGTATTAGTAGAATCAATATAATACCTAAGTTATTTATACCGATTAACGATTTATTTTATAAAATATATTTTATATATATATATATATATATAAATATAAGGGTGGATAAGACATGATATGTGGCCCGTCTAAATTAACTTGAGGTTGAAAATATTCATTTTTTCATAATACGGAATAATATACAGGTAATGATATATTAAAAGTGATGATGAATAAATATCTATTAGAAGTAGTAGTAGAAGTGTAATAGATATTTTAGTAATATGAATAATAATAATAAAATCATAAAAGTATTATTTTATATAATTATTATTATCTATTGTGAATATATATTTCATTTATCATGTGTTGCACTCGATACCAAAATTTTCGAGATACATGATATTCCAAGAATTACAAGTGACTCATTTTATTTTTTCTCACTGCTCCAATACCTGATTAAACCAGCACCAAAATTAATTCTCGCCCCCAGGATACCCGAATACCAAGAATACTTTTATCTCAACCCAAAGGTGAAGGAGAAGTATGGCCGTATATACTATATTGTATAAGGGGTATATATATATTATATATATATCTTATTAGAAGGGTATTATATAGGAATCGTAGGATAAAGAAATCAGAGGGATAATAATATAGGGAATAAGAATAATAGAGTTTACTATTTCATAATGATAATATGATATATTAATGAATTTAAAAAATCAATATTTCTTTTTTAACGGTAGATAAATAAAATAATAAAAGCTACCTATATATTTTTTATATTTTCTATTTTGTATATATAGTATGACTCAGAGAAAGTCACTGGTTTACACATTGAAACCGATAAACATAATTCTCATACACTGCGGCGGTGCCCAAGCCGTAGCTCGCGAGCAATTTTTAAAATTTAAGACTTTTTTGATTAAAATAAAAGAAATATTTATAAAAAATTTAATTTATTATTTATTTGGAAGGTATGGTTTTATTATTATTTATTCCAATAAATATTATTCACCAATCCCTTATATTATTCTAATCACTATAAAATTTCGATAATTTATTCCTAATAAATAATATAATAAATATAATATAAATATTAAAAAAAGATAAATATACGGGACTAGAAGAAGTAAGAATATATAATATTATATATATAAGTATATATATATATATATCCGTTTTCGTTTTTGTGCTTCTGTGCTTACGAAACGTAAGTGGAAAGCTTCGAAGTGCGTTTCGTTTTTGGTCGAAGACTGTAGCCGAAAATTAATCGTTCAATGAAATTCTCACCAAACGTAAAAGGAAGTTCAAGGTTGCTGTACAAGTTGCTCAGTTGTCCCGTGCTTGCCCAAATTTAAGGGCGACGGTTTCTGTACAAAAAATGTAACAACAAGATGGCGGGCTTGGTGTGCGTGTTAATTTCGCCCAGTGAATATATTTCAATATTTCTGAAAATAGCTTAAATCTTAATTTCTTCCAAATGGATAAAACTCCATCACAAATAAGTATGATCAATTAATTTAGATAATAATAAATATTCGTTATGGTTTTTATTTCTGTTTATTCCAAACTCACGCGTTCCATTACAAAAGCACCGCATTGCTGATTACTCTATTTGTTTTAATATATAAAATCTCTACCAAAAAAGTAAAGCCTCAGCACGGAAATGCGTACTTTTAACATTATCAGATATGAATATTATTACAACTGAATTTGAAATTACATCAACCAGACGTCAACATTAGTGTTAACAAACTGCCCCAACAGTTGTTCCTCGTGACAACAGGCGTGTTCGTTATTTTTGCGTATAAAATTATCTATTAATCATATTATGGTGGCGGGAGCATATAAATTACATCAGTTCACCATTTAAAATGATTGAAAATTACGTTTAAGAGGGAATGGGGCGTCATCAGTCAGGGAGTAAATTAAAAAAGAAAAGAAAAATATTAATTTAAGTTATCGACCAGTATTTTATATATCCTCTCCCACCTAGCGCCCGGTGCGGGCCAAATCACACTTCATTTTTATTTTTTTTCCATAAAGTGCTGCCAGTGAAAACCTACCTTCATCCACACACAAAATAAAAATAAATTTAAAAAGAAGCTGGAAGCAGTTAATACCTAGGTGAATTGGTCCAAAAATATTTTGTTATTCACAATACACAGTATCCCCATAACTCTTCTGCCTCAAGCGTTAACTTTTTCTTCTCCAAAGCAGCAGCTATCTTCTTTTCTAGCGGTATCTTCTACCTCTGTCAAAGCTTTTCAGTTTTAACATCTTTTCTCTGCTCTTCAAGTTATTGATTCTGTATGGTAATTTCTTTTTTAATCTTTTTTATTCCCTTTCTTTTTGCGTTCTGTTTATGAGCTCCCTCTTGGATACTCGTCTTTCATTACTATCTTTCTCTACAGGTGCATGCTCTTGTACATGGGGGGGAATATTTATCAAACATTTTCATTTTTTGAGAGAAGAGGAAGCGGGGGAAAGAAATGTTATTGATGGTATGGAGGAGACAAATTATAAGTGAATAACTATTTAACAAATGTAAGATCTTAATTAGCAATTTACATTTAGGATAAAAATTGAAGGTTGGAGGGCTGTGCACTGTCTTTGAGAAATCAGACTATGTTCTTTCAGATTTCTCCACTAAAATTGCTTTACTTTACAAGAGGAAGACGCGCTCTTTCGAGTGGCCGTCATTTTCCATGCAAAAAATATCGAAGTACCTAATGTGTATAATAATGGTGGGCCCAATCAATTACCGGGGGAGGTAAACATTGATTCCCAGAACTATAAAAGAAAACAACGAAAGGACTTCTAAAAGGCTTAGAAGGACAATCACCATCCAAAAATTTAATAATGGGTTGAATGGTGGGCCTAACCAGTTGCAAGGCTTCCACTCAAAAGTTCCTGGAGATGTGCTTAATGTGCGTGTTTTGCTTTAGCTTCGGGAGCAAGCAGAAGTCGATGATATCAGGTTATTGGGGAGTGGTTACAGATGTGCTTTTCTTTAGCTCAATAAGACCGCAAATCAAATATGGGTTGTCGGCGCTGATTGCTTTTTTTCCATAGATAGAATTAAATGGCTATACTAAGGATAATCCAAAAATGATCGAGAAGCCCAAAATATCGGTATAACAATTGGCCCTGTATTAAAGGCTGTGCAGGAGAAAGAGGACAAATATTTTATTGTTAGTTGATTAGTGTTTGTTTTTTCTTTTTCAAAATTTTTCTATTCTTAGTTTATGTGAATATTTATAGCACATATACTTTTTTTTCAAGTTTTGAAATTTTTAATCTAGGATAATTACTTTGGCATTTCGCGTAATGTGACTTCTTTGTGAGAATTATTAATTTTATGTCTGTGAAATTCCTCTCATATCAGATTGAATTACCGCATTTTAGACTCACTCAAATGCATTTGCATCTATGCAAATCTAGGGATAGCACAAAAAGAGCGTTGAGGGTATGCTTGTTTTGAAGGCAAAACAGGCAGGTGTTGTACATGGAAAGGGCTTAAGAGAAAATCTTCCTCCCAGAGATATTTAGTCACGATGCTACATGTGTTGAAATGCTGGTGGAACAGGAGAATGAACCTAGATGGGTGGTGTCCTGATCATGCTTGGATACGTTATTCGGTAAAGAGGTCATTTTTCACATTCTTCTTAAGGGAAAGCATTAAATAAAAAGTGGTGATAGTTTAGCCATTTAGAAAATACATTCTTGGTTTTTTTTAAGAAAAAGATCGCGTATGAAACATTTTGCTCCACTCGCCAACAAACAAGATTTGTGCTCGAATATGAGAGATTGTGTACGGCTGTCAGGCTGCGACTCATCAAAAATTCAAATCACTTTCGCATAACCTCAGAAAAAAAACGAAAAAAAAAAATATATAATTAACACGAAGAAAAATATAAAAATGAAAAATTTAAAGACTCAAAAAGAAATAAATCCACACTAAATAAATAAGAAAAAAAGAAAAGTTTGTGGGAAAAACAGATTAAGTCAGTAAGTGTATACCAGTCTAAAACACATCGCGAGAAAGAAGGGGTTTTTTTTTTCTAGAGGTTTCGATACCAATCACATCAATTACAAAATAGCGGAAAGGAATGAACATAGTAGAATCATATCCACATACTTACAGTATACTTAGCAATAGGCAAGTTATTTATAGTAAGGGGTAAGTAGTGAACTAAAATAACGATAAGCAAATTAACAGGTATAGAAGTAGATTATTGGCGAAAATATTTAATGGTGTGTATGTCATTTCCTCACCCATCCCTTTTCATTCACTTATCAGATACTCTCTCATTCCAAAATTATACAGTAAGAAAAAAATATATCAAAAAAATTGATAAAGTGTTATACCTCTAAATCATTTCTTCATTGTTTTTGAAATTTTTTAAGAAAATTTACCACCGGATTTTTTGGAATTTCCCGAGACTTCAGCATTCATTTAAAAACGTTCCCATAGACTTACCTACAAGAAAAAAGTAAGTGAACCCTGAAACAGAAATTGGAGCTTAAAAAACTAAAGTGTAGAGCATTTCTTTAATCGAGACGCGATAAGGCACAAGAGTGAGCGATTGTGACAAAAACGAAAAACGTATCTCTAAATTAAAAGCAAAGAAAAGCTTTCCGAGAAATATCTATTCAATTCGGCAAGAACGACATTCGTATTATAATACAATTAAGATTAAAAAAGGAAGAATAGAACATAAAGAAATTAGTCCAAATGTAAATATATTAGTAGAGAGCTTTGCCTACTGGTTCTATTTATCGCAATGCTCCACTTTAAACTTTACTTGGAACTAATTTCCTTTTATTTCTATCTTTCCTTTAATTTCATAAAATTGCAGGTCTAAGGAGTCTCGGCAATACATCAAGCACTTATGATATACATTTGTTCTGAGGAAGCTTTTCCTAGAAGAAATCATTCTCTTTACATCCGCTTATTAATTTTTCTTAGTTTCTTAAAAAATATCCCCTCGTAGGCCCCTAATGGTGAGATATCTATGTATAATTTCACTCGACTTCCTTCTTTCGGATGACATTGTGATCGCTCCACTAATAACATCAGGCTGGTGCATATTTGCTTTGTTCCCCTTAACACTCTCCCCATGCATTTACACTGCTCCGCGCTATTCACCCTCGCCAATTGCGAAACCCCCCTTCACCAAAGAACACAATCATCACCTTATACAAGATTAGAAACAACTTAAAACAACAAAACTTCCTCCCACAATGCAAGTTTTCTATATACTTATTTATTATTAACATAGACAAACTCTAACATTGGTCAGTTAACTTTAAGATTAAAGAAAGCTAATACCCCAGAACTCTTGAGGTGTACGCACATCTATACAAATGCAAATGTGTCCTAACAATGTTAACAATTGGACTATGTATAGTTGAGTTCAAAAGCTTCCTACTAAAACTAACAGATAAGGCGAATCTATCAAACACTATTTAGTTCTATTTATCATTCCTGTTGTACGAAATACTAAATCTCCCCTTCCCCATATATTCCTTTCAAAAATATAGCTTTTACTAAACTCGTGAATGAACTTATAAATATTGGAATTCTCAATTTTTATATAGAAACACTTAAACCTACACACTTAATATCCATTAAGACTTCTTTGGCCCTCCTGATTGCCTTTTGCCTGAACTAATTGCCTGGATTTTGTGCAAAAACGAACACGATATTCTCTATAGAAGGTTTACTTTTGTTTGCTCAACTCTAATTGACATTAAAGAAATAATTAACAGACAAACACAAGGACAAATAATGTAAATAAACAGATAAAAAAACTTAACTAAAACATAATGGTTTCTATATTTAATAAAAAATATGCTGGATCAACATTGGTAAGAATTTAAAGTTTAATGATTGAAAGTAAGAATAATTAAGATTTTAAAGCTGAATTATTACCTCAACTAACTCAAAGATAACGTCACTTAGCATTAAATTTTAACTGATAGTTTGAACTTAGTTTATTTTATGGTTACACATTTTTAATCCGAGGTTACTGATTTAACTTTGAGTTATTATGAAGATTGATTGCGTATACTTAGACATTAACTCATAACGATTGAGAAAAGGGTCTTAAGGGTTTAGACTTTGATGTCTACTTCAATATTTTATATACATTGAGAAAGCAATTTATTCGAATTTGATTGAGGTGGAGATTCGATCCAAGTATTTGAGTTATATTTTGGATTTCATAAGTAATTGGAGAGACATCATAGACCGTTCTGAGGTTGCATTTGATATCTGGAACTGACTAAAAAGAACTACTGAACAAAATAAAGACAAGGTTTATAGTTTAATTTAGGTAAAGGAATAAAACAAAAGCAAGTTAAATCAGAATAATAAAAGGATATCGTATTTTATTAAATTGTAACAACATAAATAGAAACA
>JABUQX010125685.1:0-12500 GCA_015478945.1 Trachelipus rathkii
AAACTACGATCAGTTTGAATGGCAAAAATATCCGACCACGTGTTTTGAATGCGGCAAGAAAGGGCACGAGGCCATCGATTGTAAAAATTACAGCCCCTATAGGTGGAAAGATGCTAGTGAAAGCCGAAATCAGTTTGAAAGGCAAAAATATTCTATCACATGTTTTAAATGCGGAAAGAAAGGACACAAGACCATCGATTGTAAAAATTACAACCCCTATAGGAGAGACGATCAATATAGGAACTATAACAATCGTCCCAGCAATAATTGGAGAGAGGAACCAAAGAGGGCGGCTGCCGCTATAACAAGTGAACTTAAGCAACGAAATAAGGATGATGTTTCTGATATTACTCCAATACATAAAGATATGACAACTGATAAAGGCGTCGACCTCATGAAACACGTTGACAGTAACAATAGGATTGCTTTAGCGTGCGGCGAAACTGTACCTGTCGTCGGAGCCGCGTGCGTGAAGAGCAATAGCATAAGGCATAACATTCAGAATGCAATGATGCCAGTTGTCAACGGGAAGATCAATGGAATGGCTGGGATCGTGTTAAGGGATACCGGTTGTGAATGTGTCATAGTCAAAAAGAAGTATGCGTCGCCAAACCAAAAGACCGGGAAGAGGAAACAAATATTGTTAATAGACAATACGATTAGAGACGCACCTGTGGTTGATATTGATGTTGATACACCCTACTACACGGGGCGTACTGAAGCTATAGCTCTTGACGACGCAATCTATGACTTGATAATAGGAAATATTCCTGGTGCGAGGAGTGCAGAAGACCCTATCGAAAGTGTGGCAATGTCTCGCGCGAGAGAATCGGACGATTCGCAGAAGGAAAAGGCCGCAGCGTATGAGGATACAATGAAGGATACCGACGGCCAAGTAGTAATGTCATGCGCAGACGAAACGACTGGCTTGCAAGAGGAAGTAACCGAGGCGCTTGATGACACAATAGAGCACTCGGTTGGTCAGGTGGTAATGCCACGCACAAGAAGTGTTAACAATTTACAGGAGGAAGGGTCAGCTGTATCTGAGATCACCCAACAGCCCTATGAGAACGAAGGAAAACCGGACGACATAAAAACCGCGTGTAGTGGATTTTGAAGGGTGTGAGAAAGAAGAATTAGATTTGGAAAAGGACGCGATCGTCTTAGGGAACTACGTACCTAAGGAGAGCGTCAGTGATATTAAGATCGGGGCCAAGATAGATGAGGATAAGAAAACGGAGATAAAAAAGAGATTAAAAACATTGGAGAATGATGGAGAATCGACAACGTCAGAGACTGATTACCTTTCAAGAAAAGTAATGGAATTTGAGCGTCGAATTCAAGAACTTGAAAAGTCAAAAATTCATTCGGCAGATTTAAGTCGTACTCAGGAACAACTTAGGAGACTTTATGGAGAATTTGCTTCTAAATGTGAAGAAAATTCAGGCTATATTTCTGAGATAGTAAAGCTCAAGAGCAAATTAACAATCTCCAAATTGAAACTTATGAGCCAGGATGAGTAGCAACTCAGCGCACGGCCTGAAGATGTCCGCAATGAAACGGAACAATGCGAAGAAGAGAAGGCCTCTGCTTCAAGAATTACGAGAGAGAATTTAATTTCAGTAAGAAACTCAGAAATTTGGTAATCTCAAATCAGTTTGTAAAGAACTAGGAAAGGAGACCTTCATTTCAAGGCTTATATGAAAAGTTAATTGGAGACAGTGATTTGAAGAGAGAAGACTTCTTGAGTCAGAATGTTATATCTGCTATTGTAGAAATAATTTTGAGGAATAATCAAAGTCTCAGTTCTGCACATTCAACAAGTTTGAATACTAACTTATTAGAAGAAGTTACGATTAGTAATGAATCAGTAAAGGAGTCCGAAGTGATGGATACATCAGTTGAAGATTTTATAATTGATTCAGCTAATGAAACTAAAAATGAATCGATAGAAGTATCTAAAGATAAGTCCTTAGATGAGTCAAAGGTTAAAGAATATTTGAGTCTTAGGAAAGTTAAAAAGAAAGGGATTCTGAAACACTTAGTTGAAAAGAGAGGTAAAAGAAAAAGAAAGATTCCCGGAAAAGTTGTACTAGAAACTAAGAATAAAGTTGTGGCAGAAAGAAAAGAAACACCTTTGAAAGAAATACCCTTGATTCGGAAAACATTCACTGAAGATTTGAAATTACCTGACGAGGATTGGGATGTGAAGTTTAATGTTTTTGTTAAAAGAAAAGCCCTGTTTTCTTTCTTAATGGGGGCGTGTGTTATGCTATTAGGCATATGGAAAGTGAGATTCTGAGCTCCGCAGAACTCGTCGGATAGATTTATTTATTTGTTTGGAAGAAACATTTATTTTACGAAATCGATTAATTTAAATACGTTTTATTTGAATATATTTTGGATAAGATTTTTATTTTGAAAATATTTTAAGAACAATTTTATTTTGGAAAATAAAATTGTCTCGTGGGAAGAAAGTCTCACAAGGTGACTTCACACCTGATATCGTAGATACGGTGAAAGATCATAAATAGAAGATAATTAATTATTACCTGGTTCTCTCTGGGGTTCTACCTTTGGTTCTATCATTGGAATACGATTCAACGTGTGGATTCGATCAGTAATTGAGTACTTCATCATTGAAGATTTATCTCTTGTTTTACGATATAATTGAAGCGACCTGATTCAAGAAAGCTCTACTACAATAGTGAGACATAGGAGGAATACAGGCTAGATTATTATTGGTTCGTTTAGAAGACAATTGAGGAATATTGTTCTTGAGAAGAGATTACGGAAGTCTTGTGAGTACTCAGAGAGAAATACTACAGAAAGGATTGAATAGTAACCAGAGAGGGACTTGAAGGAAGTTATTGAATAGAAAGTCATATTTGTACTGAGAAGTTGTCATACGACATTGAGAGCGTCTTTCTACTGAATTCAGAAACTAATACATATTGTAAAGGATTTACCTACTAAAGGAAAAGACTACTAATAGTCCGTGAAGTCCATCTGCGACTTGGAAGTATTTTGGAATTCTGAAGACCTTGTGATTATTCACTGTACTTCGTGTCTGAAGTGAAAGGTTACGTTGTGAAATCATACCCTAGACCATTTGAGGATTTTATATTGTGTTTTTGAATAAACGAATACCGGGAATTGTCACGTTATTTATTAATTGACATCAATCGTACACCATCTTGGTAACAATTATATATATTATATATAAACTTATGATATCTGCAATATATATATATATATATATATACATATATATATATATATATAATATATATATATATATATTTATATTATATATAATTTATATCTATATACTATATATATATATAATATATATATATTATCTTTATTTTTATATATATTATATATATTATATTATATATATATATATATATATATATATATATATATATATATATATATATATATATATATATAGTGAATAAGATTTCTACTTTCTTCGCGTAGATTGTATTTTACTGAAATATTTCTTCGCCCTTGAGGTATTGATAAAGAACTTATTTGTAAACTTTAATTAACACATATCAAAAATAAGAACACTTTATGAATAACAAAAATAAAAATAATTAGACAGCCAAGCTTTCGTGTTCGTATGCGAAACACTTCGTCGGGACTAGAGGTTGAAAAATTTTTTCCATGATGAGGTTGGCTACTTTTGAATTATTTGGCTACTTGGGTAGAGAGAATGGATCTTTTTGACGATGTGGCATTTTTTAAGTAGATTTGATTTTCTTCAGTAATTTTTCCAGAGAGCGTGATTCTTTTAGGTATAGGTTAGTTGTTCCGTCAATTGGAATTTCTCCTTTCTGTAGATTGAAGTTGTTTGTGTTTTTAATGATGAAGGATTCAATCAGTTTTCTGTTTTCTGTGTTTTGTACCGTTTTTATGATAAAGAGGTTGTTCGTGTTGATTTTGTGGTTATTAGTTTGTCGGTGTTTTACGAGTGAAGATGATTGTCTGTCTTTTATTAGGTCATCTTTGTGTTGAGAGAAACGGATGCTAAAATTATTAGTTTCACCTATATATGTTTGTGTACAATTATCACATTTGATGTTATAAATGCCTGAATCTATGTTTGGGTTATTGTTTGAAGGTTTTAAACTGTGTTTCAAGATTATGTTGTTTGATTTTACTGTGTGTATGGAATTTGGAATGCAGTTACGTAGGATGTTTTTTGGTATATTGGGAATAGGTAATATGTTAGAATATGAACTATTGTTATTATAAATTTTTTTTTTTTTTTTAAATTTTTTTGTTTTGCTTTACGTATTGATTTATTTATATGGTTATGGGGATATTTTAATTTAAGAAAAATGTTTTTAAGAAAGTTAATTTCGGCTTGTAAATATTGTGGGCTGCAAAGTTTAAAGGCACGGAGGAATAGGTTACTCATGACAGCTATTTTTGTGGAAAAATCGTGAGCGGAGAACCAGTGAATATATGAAGGATTTGAAGATGGTTTTCGGTAAATGCTGAAAGTTGGGAATTGATCTATGGACCAGGTTATTTGTAAGTCAAGAAAGTTTATTTTGTTATTTATTGCCTTTTCTACTGTAAATTTTATATCATTGTGAATATTGTTAATAAAGTTTAATATTGTGTTTATATCTATATCCTGAGTATTAAGGCAAAAACATCATCTACACAACGGTACCAGATTATGGATGGAAATTTTGGGAAAATATGATAAGTTTCTATTAATTCCATGAATATATTACTAAATACAGGTGAAAGAGATGATCCCATGCATAAACCAGAAATTTGTTTGTAGTACCTATCCTGAAAATTAAAATATGAATGATCCAATGTGAGATTGATTAATTGTTTTATCGTATTAAAAGTAGGTTGTAAACTGATTATTTTGGGAAAGAGGGTTTTCTAGTAAATCCAGAGTGAAAGTTACCGGTACCTTTGTGAATAATGACACAACATCAAAACTGACTAAATTATAATCTGAGAATTTTTTATTGTGTACAAGTTGTATGAAATGTTCCGAATTTTTTATGTGTGAGGATGATATATTGCCAATTAGAGGTTGTAGTTGGGAAGCTAGCCATTTTGATAGGTTCTTTGTAATACAATTTATGTTTGAAACTATTGGACGTACTGGCATGTTTTCTTTGTGTGTTTTTGGAATTGTGTAAAATCTAGAGAGTGTTGGAAGGTATGCATTGAATTTTTGAGTTAGGATTTCCTGATTAGGTAAAATTTTTAATAAAGAATTATTAAAAAGTAGTTGGGAGTTTTTTAGAGGGTTTTTGTTTATGGAGGTATATGTATTTTCGTCTTTAAGGAGATCTAGTGATTTGTTTAGATAATCAATAGTGTTTAAAATAACTATGTTATTACCTTTGTCAGAACGACTGATGGTTATATCCTTGTTCTTTTTTAAGTTAGTCAGTGCATTAAAAAACCTTCTAGGAAAACCTGTGTGTTTCAGGAACTCTTTTTGTAATTGTAGTATAATGCCGAAAAGAATATCACTATTTATTTCTGGTTTTTTGTTGTACTTTTTCCAGTTGTTGAAATTTTTTGTAAGTTGTATCCATGGATCATCGTTTGGTAAAGCAAAACTTAAGCCAAAGCTTAGTAATGATTTTTCTGTGGGGTTTAGATTATAATTTGATTTGTTAACAATAATAGATGAATTTGTTTGTAGGTTCCAAGGACTATTTTTGAAAAGATCATCTAATTTTGTTTTTAGATAGGTGTTTCTTAAGTTTACTTTTCGATCTCTAATATGGTAGGCATAGTCCAAAATTTTAGGAAATAAGTTAAGGTCTTCGAAATTATTATTATAGTATTGTTGAAGATGCTTGAAGTTTTGGTAATTTTTGCTAAATTTTTTCTTCAGTTCTTGTTTTAGTCCTTCTATTTTGTTTTTCAGTAAATGATTGTAAATAGTTGGAAATGGGTCATTTCTGTTGATATATATATATTTTGGAAGTTAAGCTTTTTGGTATGATGCAATCTTTTAAACAATTTTGTAAAAAACTTATATTGCATTTTGTAAGATTCGCAGTTGTTAAGGAATCAAGATATTTATAGAACACTTTTTTCAGGATGTAGTTTAAGTTCAGAAATAGAATTACCTCTTGTTGGAATGCAGGGTTCATAATGTAGTGAATAAGATTTCTACTTTCTTCGCGTAGATTGTATTTTACTGAAATATTTCTTCGCCCTTGAGGTATTGATAAAGAACTTATTTGTAAACTTTAATTAACACATATCAAAAATAAGAACACTTTATGAATAACAAAAATAAAAATAATTAGACAGCCAAGCTTTCGTGTTCGTATGCGAAACACTTCGTCGGGACTAGAGGTTGAAAAATTTTTTCCATGATGAGGTTGGCTACTTTTGAATTATTTGGCTACTTGGGTAGAGAGAATGGATCTTTTTGACGATGTGGCATTTTTAAGTAGATTTGATTTTCTTCAGTAATTTTTCCAGAGAGCGTGATTCTTTTAGGTATAGGTTAGTTGTTCCGTCAATTGGAATTTCTCCTTTCTGTAGATTGAAGTTGTTTGTGTTTTTAATGATGAAGGATTCAATCAGTTTTCTGTTTTCTGTTTTCTTAAACTACATCCTGAAAAAAGTGTTCTATAAATATCTTGATTCCTTAACAACTGCGAATCTTACAAAATGCAATATATTTTTTCTACAAAATTGTTTAAAAGATTGCATCATACCGAAAAGCTTAATTCCAAAATATATATATATCAACAGAAATGACCCATTTCCAACTATTTACAATCATTTACTGAAAAACAAAATAGAAGGACTAAAACAAGAACTGAAGAAAAAATTTAGCAAAAATTACCAAAACTTCAAGCATCTTCAACAATATTATAATAATAATTACGAAGACTTTAACTTATTTACCAAAATTTTGGACTATGCCTATCATATTAGAGATCGAAAAGTTAACTTAAGAAACACCTATCTCAAAACAAAATTAGACGATCTTTTCAAAAATAGCCCTTGGAACCTACAAACAAATTCATCTATTATTGTTAACAAATCAAATTATAATCTAAACCCCACAGAAAAATCATTACTAAGCTTTGGCTTAAGTTTTGCTTTACCAAACGATGATCCATGGATACAACTTACAAAAAATTTCAACAACTGGAAAAAGTACAACAAAAAACCAGAAATAAATAGTGATATTCTTTTCGGCATTATACTACAATTACAAAAAGAGTTCCTGAAACACACAGGTTTTCCTAGAAGGTTTTTTAATGCACTGACTAACTTAAAAAAGAACAAGGATATAACCATCAGTCGTTCTGACAAAGGTAATAACATAGTTATTTTAAACACTATTGATTATCTAAACAAATCACTAGATCTCCTTAAAGACGAAAATACATATACCTCCATAAACAAAAACCCTCTAAAAAACTCCCAACTACTTTTTAATAATTCTTTATTAAAAATTTTACCTAATCAGGAAATCCTAACTCAAAAATTCAATGCATACCTTCCAACACTCTCTAGATTTTACACAATTCCAAAAACACACAAAGAAAACATGCCAGTACGTCCAATAGTTTCAAACATAAATTGTATTACAAAGAACCTATCAAAATGGCTAGCTTCCCAACTACAACCTCTAATTGGCAATATATCATCCTCACACATAAAAAATTCGGAACATTTCATACAACTTGTACACAATAAAAAATTTTCAGATTATAATATAGTCAGTTTTGATGTTGTGTCATTATTCACAAAAGTACCGGTAACTTTCACTCTGGATTTACTAGAAAACCATCTCTCCCAAAATAATATTAGTTTACAACCTACTTTTAATACGATAAAACAATTAATCAATCTCACATTGGATCATTCATATTTTAATTTTCAGGATAGGTATTACAAACAAATTTCTGGTTTATGCATGGGATCATCTCTTTCACCTGTATTTAGTAATATATTCATGGAACTAATAGAAACTTATCATATCTTCCCAAAATTTCCATCCATAATCTGGTACCGTTATGTAGATGATGTTTTTGCCTTAATACCTCAGGATATAGATATAAACACAATATTAAACTTTATTAACAATATTCACAATGATATAAAATTTACAGTAGAAAAGGCAATAAATAACAAAATAAACTTTCTTGACTTACAAATAACCTGGTCCATAGATCAATTCCCAACTTTCAGCATTTACCGAAAACCATCTTCAAATCCTTCATATATTCACTGGTTCTCCGCTCACGATTTTTCCACAAAAATAGCGGTCATGAGTAACCTATTCCTCCGTGCCTTTAAACTTTGCAGCCCACAATATTTACAAGCCGAAATTAACTTTCTTAAAAACATTTTTCTTAAATTAAAATATCCCCATAACCATATAAATAAATCAATACGTAAAGCAAAACAGAAATATTTAAAAATTTATAATAACAATAGTTCATATTCTAACATATTACCTATTCCCAATATACCAAAAAACATCCTACGTAACTGCATTCCAAATTCCATACACACAGTAAAATCAAACAACATAATCTTGAAACACAGTTTAAAACCTTACAACAATAACCCAAACATAGATTCAGGCATTTATAACATCAAATGTGATAATTGTACACAAACATATATAGGTGAAACTAATAATTTTAGCATCCGTTTCTCTCAACACAAAGATGACCTAATAAAAGACAGACAATCATCTTCACTCGTAAAACACCGACAAACTAATAACCACAAAATCAACACGAACAACCTCTTTATCATAAAAACGGTACAAAACACAGAAAACAGAAAACTGATTGAATCCTTCATCATTAAAAACACAAACAACTTCAATCTACAGAAAGGAGAAATTCCAATTGACGGAACAACTAACCTATACCTAAAAGAATCACGCTCTCTGGAAAAATTACTGAAGAAAATCAAATCTACTTAAAAAATGCCACATCGTCAAAAAGATCCATTCTCTCTACCCAAGTAGCCAAATAATTCAAAAGTAGCCAACCTCATCATGGAAAAAATTTTTCAACCTCTAGTCCCGACGAAGTGTTTCGCATACGAACACGAAAGCTTGGCTGTCTAATTATTTTTATTTTTGTTATTCATAAAGTGTTCTTATTTTTGATATGTGTTAATTAAAGTTTACAAATAAGTTCTTTATCAATACCTCAAGGGCGAAGAAATATTTCAGTAAAATACAATCTAACGCGAAGAAAGTAGAATCTTATTCACTATATATTTTATATATATATATATATATATATATATATATATATATATATATCTATTATATATTATATATACATATTATATATATTATTATATAATATATCATATATATATATATATATATATTCATATATATATTATATATATATATATATTATATATATATATATGTATATATATATTATATATATATATATATTTATTTTATATATAATTATATATATTTATAATAATATATATATATATTATATATCATATATATATCTATATAATATATAATATATATATTATATATAGATATATATTATAATATATATATTTATATATATATTATTTATATATATATATTATTATTATATATATATTTATTATATATATATTTAAATGTTATATATATATAGGCCTATATATATACATATTTTCCCTTTATTTTATATTTCTTAAGAACATGAAAAATATGTTGATCTCAACGAATGTTTTGGTTTAGAAAAAAACATACTACTACTACTACTACTACTACTACTACTACTACTACTACTACTATTACTACTTAATATTTCTATATCAATAATAATAAATAATACTAATAAATATAATAATAATTAATCATACATAATAATAATAATAAAAATTATACTAATCAATAATATATAATAATCATAATAATAATAATAATAATATATAATATAATATAATATAATAATAATAATAATAATAATAATAATAATAATAATAATAATAATAAATAATAGTAATAATAATTAATAATTAATAATATATAATATATAATAATAATAATAATATTAAGCATAATATAAATAATATATAATAATAGTAATAATAAAAATAATAATAATAATAATAATAATAATAATAATAATAATAATAATAATAATAATAATAATAATAATAATAATAATAATAATAATAATAATAATAACACCATATCGACCACTTACTTGGATCAGAAGTCGAACGTTTGCCCCTGACTCAATGTTATTGAATGTAAACGTATTATGGTTTTGATCACGCGCATGTATAATATAATAATAATAATAGTCGCACGCACGAAAAGGTTTTATTAAAAAATATATTCAAATTTCGTACGTAATCTCTTCAGAGCTCGAATACCGAATACCGCTGCTTTTTAACGAATCATATTAATGATAATGATAATGATAATGATAATGATAATGATAATGATAATGATAATGATAATGATAATGATAATGATAATGATAATGATAATGATAATGATAATAATAAAAATAAAAATAATAATAATAATAATAATAATAATAATAATAATAATAATAATAATAATAATAATAATAATAATAATAATAATAATAATAATAATAATAATAATAATAATAATAATAATAATAATAATAATAATAATAATAATGCCTTGTGTTACCTTCAGAGAAATATTAGGCAATATGAGTGTGAAATACGCCTTGTACATAATAAGAAATTATCAAATCTTTATGGAGCAGACATTTTCTTCAAGTCTAATAATTCGAAAATTTTAAACATATCTACCTATACCTTAAACGAAAAGGAAAATGAGTTATTAGAACTGGGGTTAAACTTAGGTATAAAGAAAAAGGGTAACTTAATTAACAAACAGATTGAGGTTGAGAAACTTTATACGAACATAAAAAACTTTGCAAGGAAAGAAGAATTAAAAATTAGCAATGAAGACGATTTTAAAACTAAATTAAAAACCTTTGGATTACATTTCCCTAAAGAAGCTTTTAAAGATCCTTTAAACAATGGATTAAAAGATGCTATTAAATCCCTTAAACAAAACAACGACATAGTTATACAAAGACCTGATAAGGGAGGCGGGGTAGTAGTTATGAATAAAGAAGATTACATTAAAAAGCTAAACACCATCATTAGTGATAAAACAAAATTCACCCCATGCTTAAAAAGTCAAACAGAGGAGGTTAAAAAGACCATTAATTGCCTTGCAAGCAAGATCACGGACATTAACATTAAACATAAAATAAGAAGAATTGGATCATACAATAATGGACACCTCTATGGCCTACCAAAGGTTCACAAGGACACTGAGAACCCACCCTTAAGACCGATAGTAAGTATGACTGGTACCGTGACTCATGATATCTCAAAATATATAAACAACCTAATTAGACCATATCTTAACGAAAAATTTATAGTTAAATCAACAGATGAATTTTTGGAAAAACTAAGCAACATTAATTCTTTCGATGTTAACAAAATTATATCTTTGGATGTTGAAAGTCTTTTCACGAATGTTCCTATATCTGAAACTATTAACATAATATTAGAAAATGTTTATCATCATGAAATAAAACCACCACCATCCATAAATGAAGACATCCTCAAAAGTTTACTTTATATATGTACTACAAAAAAACTTTAGCTTCAATGGTAAAACATATATTCAAATAAATGGTGTTTCAATGGGATCACCTTTAGGACCAACTTTTGCAGATTTCATATTGTCATCAGTAGAAACCAAAATTTTTAATGAAAACGCCCCATTCAATCCTAATTTTTACATTCGATACGTAGACGACACCTTTGTAATATTTAACGACCCAGAACATGTTCAAGAGTTCAAATCCAAAATAGAAGATCTCAGTGGTTTGAAATTTACTTTTGAAAGGGCAAAAAATAACTATATTAATTTCTTAGACATTAACATTAAAATTAAAGAGGATAGAAAAATTGATAGAAGTGTCTACGTTAAATCTACAGATAAGGGAACATACTTGAATTTCGACTCGCTTCAACTCCCTAAATCAAATTGCTACATAAAGACTTTAGTTCACCGAGCGCTTTTAAGATATCGTCTGATTGGACTCTTTTTGATTTAGAAATTAAAAGAATAACAAAGAATCTGATAAACAATAACTTCCCCCAGTATATTATAAAGAAAACTATTAAGCACACTTTAAATAATTTATTCGCCAATACTATCAATGAAAATGAAAAAGATAAGCTCTTAGTATATTATAAAACTGAAAATATTAGTCAGAAAAAAGAGGAAGAAAACAAATTAAAATTAATTTTAAATGAACTATTAAAGCAAAAGACGGGAAGAAGCTTATATTAAGATCTTACTATAAGCCATTCAAACTGAGCTCGTGCTTCTCTACTCGTGAAGCGCTTTCGGATGGTGAGAGTAGTAACGTTGTGTACCGATTTCAATGTTCTGAAAGTGGATGTAACGCCTCTTATAT
>JABUQX010125685.1:22500-40000 GCA_015478945.1 Trachelipus rathkii
TTAATGGGGGACTAGACCAAATGGTGACAAGAAAGAGGGTCGACACAACCAAAAGGAAATTCTTGTATAGTCCGCCTCAAGGCGTTAGGTTAGAGTTAGGTTAGGTTAGAGTTGGGGATTGGGATTGGGAGTTAGGTTAGGTTAGGTTAGGTTAGGTAAAAGGTTAGGTTAGGTAAGGTTAGGTTGGTTAGGTTATTTTAGGTTAGGTTAGGTTAGGTTAGGTTAGGTTAGGTTAGGTTAGGTTAGGTTAGGTTAGGTTAGGTTATTTTAGGTTAGGTTAGGTTAGGTTAGGTTAGGTTAGGTTAGGTTAGGTTAGGTTAGGACAAATTAGCTTAGGTTAGGTTATTTTAGAAAAGATTTGGGTTAGGTTAGGTTAGGTTAGGTTAGGTTAGGTTGGGTTAGGTTAGGTTAAGTTAGGTTGGGTTTTAAGGTTAGGTTAGGTTTTGCTGGATTAGGTTAGGTTAGGTTAAGTTTTGCTGGATTCGTTAGGTTAGGTTAGGTTAGGTTAGGTTAGGTTAGGTTAGGTTAGGTTAGGTTAGGTTAGGTTAGGTTAGGTTAATATGCATAAATTAATGTAGGTCTATATTAATTTATAAGGGAAAATGCTTAATCTTAATATCTAAAATTTTATTGCAAAGAACTTGGTGTATTTATTTTGTATATTGATAAGTAAATTTTTTTCTTGAGTAAACCTATTATTAAATTTTTATAGTTCGATCGACCTGATTCAATATTTGAATTTGTTCCAGTGTTCAAAACTTTCTAGAATTTAATTAAAGTTGGCCAGCCGATATATATATATATATATATGTATCTCTCTCTCTCTCCATTTCCTTCCATTCCATTTCCTTCCTTCCATTCCATTATAGAGCCCTATTTTTCGTTTTATATTTAAACTTGCCATCCTTTCTTTAAATTTAATAAATTTTCTACCCATATATATATATATATATATATATATATATATATATATATATATATATATATATATATATATATATATGTCTCTCTCCTCTAGATGTGTATATTTATATATTTATGTTTATATATGAAATATAATTAAAGATAGACAGCCTATATATATATATATATATATATATATATATATATATATATATATATATATATATATATATATATATATATATATATATATATATATATATATATATATATATATATATATATATATATATATATATATATATATTTTATTATAAATATATATATTTATATATACTTATTTATAATATATATATATATATATATAAATATATATATATATATAAAAATAAGAAGAACCATATATCATAATATATATATATATATATATTCATATACTGTATTCATATGAATATATATATATATATATATATATATATATATATATATATATATATATATATATTGTATATATGTATAGCTAACCTTAACTATTTGCTGCTGTGAAAGAGATATATACAAAATATAATAATATAATGTATATAATATAATAATATATATCAAATTACTGTAACTACAAATCCACCAATTTGGCTTAGTCAAAACTAATCTACGTATAATAATATTATTGCTGCTACTGTTATTAATAATTTTGACCTATTTACCTTAACTCCTGATATCAAACCCAGAGGGAAGTTCATATATATATATATATCCTCCTCTAAATCTTACATTTAATCCACAAAACAAAATTTATCTCCACTCATACCTTCTTTTAATAGCTTTATATATGTATGTAATGGTACATAGCCCATATATATACATATATATGCTGTATAACAATAACTTAATAACTAGCAATATAACTTAAGCGCCTTATAATAATAATAGCAACTTATTTAACTGTATATATATTATATGCTGCTATATGTAATATATATATATATATGTATTTATATATATATATGTAATATATATATATTATAACTGCTTATATATATATATATATATATATATATAATAATATATATATATAATATATATCGGTGATGAACGAAGATCAAGCGGCTTTTGGGTTCCGATCGAATCGAGATCCGTGTGTGTGGAAATGTTTCAGATCCGAATCCAGTCGAAGATCAGCACCAGCCACTGGTTCGGATCGAAGATCGAATCCGTTATTATTGTGAAAGGATTCTCCCGGTCAGTCCAGATCGAATCCATGTAAAGCTTGAGATCCGAATCGAATCGAATCTTGGATTCGAATCAGCTCCAGTTCGAATCCTTCCAATAATTTTTTACAAAATTAAATACAACCAACAAAAATATGACATATTTCTTTTCAAATATTTATGGGATATATAAAAAAATTGTTTTCATTTTTAATTTTTTACTGCCCCGATATACATATTTATTTCCATGTTAAATAAAATAAATTTTATATAAAAATATTATTAATATATATATATATAATATATAATATATATAATCTATATATATATATATATATATATATATAACTCATATAATAATATATATATATATATTCTATTCTTTATGCTGCTATATATATATATATATATCCAGCATATAATATAATATATATATATATATATATATATATATATATATGGGCGTCAGAAGCCGGGAGGGTGCTGCGGGAGGGCTGGCTCTACCCCCTAGAAGTGTTTATTTCTTGCGATACAGAGAGTTTTGGAGTACAGCCTTACATCATATAGTTTCATTTCCTACGTACTAAAGGGAGCAAGCTATAATATATCAAAGGAAGGTCAGTTTGTGTAATTTTTCTATATTCTTTTAACGTTTAGTTAAAATTAGTAGTATCGTTAATTCGCTATACTAGATCCAAAGACTTCTTAATTAGGCCTCGCCTACTTTGCATAATAACGACAACATATATATAAATAATAGCCAATATTATATGTAACTAACCTTGCTATATATATATATATATGCAGCAACCATAACCAATATAACTATCTTAATATATGTAATAATAATAATAACCAACCTGAGAACTTTGTTGATAAGAGTCATATTCAAAATATATGGCTTAATATGGGCCAAAGCCTCTGAAGGCCACAATCCATATCTCAAAAACTACAATAAAGCTACAGGGAAAAGGAATGCATTGTTTGAATCACAGGTAAGGTTTTGAGGTGAGGAAGAAAATGTAAAAAAATATCTAAAACTGCAATAGCTACAGGAAAGGAATACATTTTTTGGAGTCCTTGTAAAATTTTAGTTAGGAAAATGTAAAGAAAAAAAAAAAAATCCTATTTTTTAAGGGACTCTGAGCCGGCATAAGTACTTGTACTTGAACCCAACCCTTATATATATATGTATATATATAACATATCTATATATATATATAACTTATATATATAGTAACCTTATATATATAACTCTTCTTATACTGCTCTTTCTATATATATATATATGCAATATATATATATTTATCTGCACCATATATATATATATATATATATATTGACTATGGGTATTACACGGCAATGTAGAGGGCTCGAGCCGACAGGGAACAGCACTGGGGGACGTTTTCCATACCGTAGGGGAGGGGCGGAGGAACCGCGACACCCAAATACCAAAAGGCGGGGGTTCCGGAGACCCTCCCGGAGAGAAGCCTAGTCCTACCGCCATCTTCCCCGGAAGGCTTTCGAGAAGACCCCGACTCCTGCCATTGGTGGTGCGGTATAAACTTGGGGGTATTCTTTAGTTAAAAAAATTAACTGATTTAAAAGAAAGTCTATTTATTTTAACGAGTGACCAATATATAAGGTCTTAAATAGGCTTTCTCCTCATATTACTATAATTATTAACAATAATTTTTATTTATCATAACTATAATTTTACAGGATTCCAAAAATGTATTTCTTTTTCCTGTAGCTATTGTAGTTTAGGCTATATTTTTTTCATAACTAAAATTTTACCAGCATTCCCAAAAGCAATCTTCTTTGCCCGACCCAGCTGATTGCAACCACCTCTGTACCACTTCATTTGGACTGACCCATATATATATATGTATATGTAATAATAGCCAATAGCCAACTATATACTAACATATGCTGCCTTAACCTTAACCTTCATATATATATGCTGTAGCAACCATAGCAACTTACTGTAACCTTAACCTTAGCAATATATATATACAACACAAGATGCATCAGAGTGTTTAGGGCCCTTTGTGCGAAGATGATGTAAGCATTAGAAACCATTTCCATTGAGGAGATATCACGCCACAGGAAGCGCTTCGGTTCAAGCGGCATGTAGTGTCATTCATCTTATGGCTATGATATTGATCGCGAAAGTACTCTGCTATGTTAGAGCCAGTTGTAAATGCTCTCTAATTCAAAACCTTGAATATCGTCAAAACCTCTCAGCACATTCAACACATTGTGGAAATGGTTAGGACTTAGGAGCCATCAGGAAGAAAAATCACCGATGAAGTGTTAAAAAAATCTAATCAAATTGCAGAACAACTGGGACTTGATATGAATATATCACGAATTGTTGGTAGGCAGCATCACTGCAGCACCGCAGCAACCCATCCAGCAACAAATTTCACGGAGTTCTGGAGAAGATCCTTAATAATTCGTATCTGGATTCTATAACCTCTATGGAATTACAGGTTTCTACTGAAAATACACCTGCTTATGGATTGACATATCTACATCCTTCCACATGCTACTCATAACAATCTATGAGTTAAAGGAAAAGACAGCTTCATTTTTATAGTTTTACCACTTAGAAGGCATAGAAGAAGAACAAGAACTTTAAAACGAAAGATAGAAAGACAAGAAACTGAGTAGCGAAGAACTAAAGATCTTGTTGTCTCCCAAGTCTTAAAGGAGACTGAACCTTTCTTTCCGTCGACGAAAAAAGGCTTTGATGATACTACTCGCTCAGCCATGCACCACCAGTACAGGAGAGCTCTCTTTAGGCACTCTGCGAAGGATCAAGACTTGGCTTCTAAGTACTATGGAAGATGACAGGTTAAACAGGCTGGCTATGATGAGTGTGCACAGAAAATTTGTTTGACAATTTTGATTATTTTATTCAAACAGTACTTGATAAATTTGCCTTAAACCCAAGGAAATTACTTTTTTAATATTAATTTTGCAACTGCTCTATATTGTGAATTTTCCATCATTGCATATTGTATTTGACATTCTATTGTTTTAATAATATTTTATTTTTTAAATATTAATCATTTAATTATCCATAAAAATGTTTCTATTTCTACTATTAATAATATTCTTATATATATATATATATATATATATGCCTACTAGAAAGATATAGTTGTTAGATTTCTAGTAAATATATATATATATATATATATATATATATTCTAAGTTTCCATATATAACTTAATATATATATATAACATATATATATATATATATATATATATATATATATATATATATATGAAGCTCTATAAGGAATTTAAAGAGCTGCTGGCTTAGGCTGACGATGATCATATATATATATATATATATATATATATATATATATATATATATATATATATATATATAACATAAATATAATATATATATATATATATAACTTAACCAATAACATATATATATACTATTACTACTGCATATATATATATATATATAACTAATATGTATATATATATATATATATATATATATACATATACATATATGTATATATATTTTCTATTAACCTCTAACTGCTATAAAATTGAATTTAATTCTTAAGCTTGCCTTTATATAAATTTTTAAAAATATTAACTAAATTTTGCAATTTATTAACTATTTCATAATTAACATAGCAACATTATATAAAAAAATTAAAAATTAATTTTTTTAAAGGGAGAGGTGCAACTATTTACAGTAAGTTCACGGTGCCCAATTTTCACCCCGCCAAAATGTGGACCTTAAAAATTCAGATTATCAGCCAATTTTGACCCTATAAGCAAACACCAAACTGTAGATTATTTTGCCATCTAAAACGTTGTTTTCTGGTGTTTTTTTTTGTGTCTGTAGTCATTCTTTCAGGATTTTCAATTTTTCCACACCCATGTTTTTGACATTTTCGAATCAACTCCCACAGGATTTTTCCAATGACTTAAAAACTTAGAGGAAATATGCATAGATGGACCATTATCTACAAAGTCTGAAATTGCCTTTTCGATTTTTAGTTTTGTGCTCACAGCGTTGTCAGTTTCAAAACCCTTTGGGGATTTTAAAATGAAAAAGTTTACGATAATTTTTTTCCTGTTCGAGCAAAGTGGATAAAATTTTCAGAGCCTATTTAGTCAGGAGAGATGCACATTTTTCACTTAGTTAGATAATTTTTTTGTATATGTATTAGTTTTGGATTTGTTTTGGAACAAATTTTCAAAAAAAAAAATTTGATATTTTTAAAAAAAAATTCTTTTAGTATACAAAAACATTATCTAAGTAAAAAAGGAGTATCTCGCGCCCGACTATTCAAGCCCTGAAAATTTAAATGTTGATCTGGTTGATTAGAAAAACTGCATCTCAGTATTTCCCACTTTTTCAAACGTTTGAATTTTCGAAGGGTAAATTGTTATAACAATTTTCTCATCCGATCAGCATCAAGTTTTTTGGGCTTATTATAAACCCTGGGAGATGCATCTTTTACTTCAAGATATTTTGTATGTACTCAAAAGAAAATTTTTAAAAATTTCCAAAAAAATTTTTTGAAAATTTATTCCAAGAACAAATCTAAAATTCTTTTGAGTATACAGAAAAATTATTTAAGTAAAAAATATTGCATCTCGATCTCAGTAACAAAAATTTCATCCACTTCGCCCGAATAGAAAAAAATTATCGCAATTTCTCATTTCAAAATCAAAGGTTTAAATTGGACAACGCTGAACAAGCTCAAAATCAATACTTCGTGATAGCTATGATCATATACGCTTACCTCAGAAGTCATTCAGCAAATTACGGAGTTTATTTGCGAGAAAAATGTCAAAAAATATAATTTAAAGCTGAATATTCTGAAAGAATTTACTGAACGCAGAAAAGCACCAAAAAACTTAACGTTTGAGTACCGGTTTGAGAGAGCTGTTTGCAGGTTCAAATCGGCGATGATTTCACGGAAGTACATGTCCCAGAGGAGATGTGAATAATCAGGCTTAATATTGAGCCCTGTCCTTGTAACGCTATTCTCTTTATAAGTTATTGGTTCCGAGTCTGTTGCAAAGGAGTAACTATTCTATTTGCTATGGCGTTATGATTGGCCAAAAATAATAGAAATATGCCTGCAGTTGGCTCTACAGCACTCCTGTATGGTTGGCTCCTAAATAGTGATTCAATTTTATTCTAAGTTTTCGTTTTTTTTTTTTTTTTTTTTTTTTGATGATTTTTTTGACATCCTGTCGAAACAAGAAATAGACTCGGATTCGGATCGGATTCGGAATCGAGCTCCGAATCCAAATCCGTATGTGTAAAAATGCTCGAATCAGAATCGAATCCGGTCAACGCGGATTCGAATCGAATCGAATCCGTGTGTATTGGAAGGCTCAGTCCATCACGAGATCCGAGATCCAGCACTGCAGTTCGAATCGAATCCGGATCCGGATTCGAGGGGGGCTCCGAGTCAGTTCAGATCTGCGAGATCGGTTCTGGATTCGCCATCACTGACTTAACCAATAATAATACTTAGCCAACATTTTATCCATATATATATATACACTACCTTCCCTTTTTTTGTATATATATATGTATATAGCTATATATATAACCATATATATATATGTATGTGTATATGTATGTTACAGTATATATATATAACTATATATTTATGAAATAATGTAATATATGTATAATAACGCAATAATATAACATATAACAACTAATAACTAATAATATATATATATATATATATATATAATAATAACAATATATATATAACCAAATAATATTATAAGCTAATATATATATGTATATATGACAATAAACCAATATATATATTAATATATAGCAATGTGTATATATATGTAATATATATATAATAATATATATGTTCATGAAAACCAACAATACCAATAGTATGACCATATCATAAAAATAAATAACCTTAACTGTAACCCAACCCAGCCAGCATATACCTTAATAATATATAGCAGCAACCTTCTTCTTTATATCTTTGCTACTATGCTCCAGCCATATGTATATATATTCATGCCTAGCTAGCAATAATATATATATGTGTATATATGTATGAACCCAATACCAGCATGTAATAACAATAGTAATAGCCAATATACATGTATTTCTCAACCTGTATTTAAACCAATATGTATATATATTTATGTATATATGCATAATAATAATATATATACTTGTATATATCTATATATATATATATATACCAATACATATATATGAAAATGACGTTTATGTATATAATGACAACCAGCCAATGTGGCATAGCAACAAACCAGCAGCAGCCCATAACCAGCAACATTCAGCTGCTCACCAGCTGTGCTGCTGTATATATATGGCAATATGTATGACTTATGTTCATATATGCGTATATCATACAGTATGTAATATCTACAGTAATAATGACCAGCCTAATACAATATATCTATATACTCTATAATATATCTATGAAAAAACTAGTAATCTGTATGCTTGCTAATAATATAATATATATGTATTTACGTATATATAATAATATATAACAATATATATATATATATATCAGCAATAGATTTGTTCCTTGGGTTCCCAATGCAAATAACTGTATCTTTTTAACATATATGTAACCAGCCAACCTTAATGGTATCAACATGTTTCTTGACCAATAGCCAGCTGGCATATGTAGCAGTAATAATGACAGCAGCCCAGCACCAGTAATACAGCCAGCAACTGTGGCAGCATACAGCGAACCAACCTTAATAATGTGATATATATCTTAATATATGGGCTATATAACCAACCAATAATAGCAATGTATATATATATATATATATATATCTTTCTTTAACTGCTCTTTCCACCAACAACCAAGCAACAACCCACCTGCCAGCCTTAACCTTATATATATATAACATATAATAGTAATATAATAATGAAACTACAGCAATATATGTAGACGCTATAATAATAGCAGCAAACCAAGCCAGCAATAGCAACCAATAACATATAGTAGCTAACAGCAACATAGCAATATATCTATATATGCCAGTAGCATAGCCAACCAATATATATATATGCCTTAACCCAGCCCGACGCTGTATACAGTAGTATATATAACCCAATATATATATATATATAACTCTGCGCTGCTGCTTATATTGTAGCGAAGGGAGGGGAACCAGCTGCTGGGTTTGAAGGGTATGTTGGTTTAAAAGTTTTTAGAAAAAGTCAGTTCGCTGTTGTAAACATCTCGGAAGGACGTAGAACCTAACGAAGGAAAAGTTCAGGAAGTTAAGATCAGAATAAGGAAGGAAAGGTTAAGAAATTTGGAGAATGAAAGAAAATAAGATAAGCGGGAATAGATTTTGGACCTTGATACTTAATCGTGATTGTTCGAAGATGGTGCTCATTTGGGTTTGCTATGAAGCATAATAGAAGAAAATATCGTTGCCTTATCACACTGAAGTTTGAGTCAAGTTATTTTTAAGCGGAAATGAGATTCTCTTGGAATTAAGAAAAATAGGATGGATTTATCAAATGGGATTGCCGTCAAGGTTTGAAAATAGGTTATTCATGACTAGTGATCACGAGAAATAAAAAGGATACTAAGCGTGAGTTATTTACTCGTTGTTATAATAATTGAAGTGACCATAACCTTTTTAATTAAGTGTACGTATTTTGCTCCTTTTTTGAGTTTAAACATTGTCTTGGTGATAGCCGAGAATTAACTAAAGGTAGTTAAACATTTTAATACGTTATTACTGAAGTGACTTTTTTTACTAGAAATTTTATGCATACGTGTGTTTTTTTCCGAATATTAATATTTAATGAGAATTATAGTTGTCTCATCTATTTACTAATGATTGATGTGTCTTCCTTGATTATTAACAGTGATATGTTTGCCTTCTTCTTGGTTCGCCGAGTTAAGTATTTATCATTGCGAATTTATGACTAGAATTATAGTTGCCTCCTCTGTTTGCTGCTAATTGACGTGTCCTCCTTGATTATTGCCAGTGATATGTTTGCCTTCTCCTTGGTTCGCCTAATTAAGTATTTATTAATGCTTATCTATGACTAGATTATAAAGTTATTTAATATTGATTTATATATTTAGATTAGGATTGTAAATAAAAGAAAAATGAGATAGGAATTAAATTTATTATTGAAAAATTGTTAACTTTATTATTAAGAAACTGCTACTTTAATTATATAATGAAAATTTAGGGTTGTTTATCTCTCCTCCTCCATATTGCAACTTGGGTATCTTTATTGAGTGTATCGACTAATAGAGGGTTCAAATCTATTATAATATATATATATATACAATATAGTCATTGAAGAGATATATATATATATATCTTATAAATATATATATATATATGCTATATATATATATATACATATAAAGTAAGAGGTACATATTAATTAAATAAATTTCTATCTCTACCTTCCACATAATATAATAATATAAATAAAACATAACTATATAATAATATAACAAAATATTATAACAAACATTATTTTGACCCACCCTTTAGATTCTCATATGCTCTACACTGCATATATATATGCTTAACTCTATGTACTTATATTTATATATTCTTTATATAACAATAATATATAATATATGTAATAATATATATAGCATAACATATATATATATATATATATAACTTAATATAGCATATATATATATATATAATAATATATATATATATATATACTCATTTTATATATAATAATAACTATGATAATAATAATAATAAATAACATATATAACATAATATATATATATATATATATGTTTCATACTATATATGTATATATAGCAATAATATACCATATAACTTAGCAATATATATGTATATAACTATATGTAATATATATAACCAATAACAGCTTAATAATATATCTCTGCTGCTATATATATATAATAACTATATATATATATATATAATATATTTGAAAACTATCTATAACTATATCAAGCAACTAATATAACAACCATATATATATATATAGTATATGTTGTATATGAAAGCAACCAATAGCATATAATAGCAATAACAGCAAACCATATATATATAATAACTATCTATTTATAATATACCAGCCCATATATATATATATCTTTAATAAAAATATAAAAACAGCCAGCAATAATATAACCAACATATATATATATATACTGCTTAGCAAATAACATATATATATATATATATATGCTGCTATTACGCTGCTATATATAACCAGCGAAAAACCAACCAACGTAATAATATATATCACCAAACTAACAATACTATAGTAACAACCTTATATATATATGTATACATATATAGCAACAATAAACCAACCTTAGCGTATATATAACCAACATAACATGCTAACTGTATATATATTTATATAACATAACCTTAGTATATAAATAACCTTAATATATATATACATAATAACTATAATAGTAAGCAACAGCAACTTATATATGCTGCTACTGCGCTGCTGCTTATATATATATATGCACAGATGGTTGCAGATACATCACAGCAAGAAGTTAATGTTCGTCGCACTCGTCACATCACACGTACGTCGTATATGTGACATTGCTGCTGTTACATCTTATGTGATGTACGCTTTTTCGTTCCAAATGCAACGTATTTGCGACGTTGCAATGTTACTTATAAATGTTTCCTCGACACTGCCAGGCGTACGATATCCTTTTAAAAATAAATAACGCCCTGTCTTTTTCCTGCAAATTTCCTTATAATCTTTCATAATCTTTTTCATTTTATGTTTTTGATGTTTTCATAAGTCATCTTATACATTATTTTCTACAGAAATTATTAACATTATGTAATTTAACTTTATTTTTTCAAATGTCGTACATTTGAGCATAAATATAATTAATTATGTCTCCAGTCACGGTATGCTCTCGCGAAAGCGAGTTTGGAGTGACTCTGCCGGTGTTATTTCAATTATTTTGTTCTAAATTAGTTTATTATGTGTTTCTGTTTATTATGTGTTTCACGGAAATATCTGTTGGTAATAGCTGAGTTTAACAGATTCTTAAAAATCGATTTTTTAGGAAAATCAATCGATTTGTTGTTATACCTATGAAAACCGTTGTAAAATTTAAAAGAGAAACCACAGTTATGGAAAATTTATAATATATATATATACTTTATAACCTATATATCTTACTCTATATATATATATATATATATATATATATATATATATATATATATATATAATAATAATATACAATAAGCTTACTCTACGCTAATATATCATCGAAAACCGCATACCTCACCAACTAATATATATATATATATATATATATATAATAATAATAATAATAATAATAATAATAATAATAATAATAATAATAATAATAATAATAATAATAATAATAATAATAATAATAATAATAATAATAATACAAACGAATTTTAGCATGTGTTGTCTTTCAAAGTACATTAATTGTTTTCGGCAGCAGCTTTGAACACAGGAGAGGCCGCCTGTATGACCCGAGATTAAGCCAACGTAGCCGCCGCACGTTTTCGAGAGAAATAAAACTATTAATTTTGCTGTTTACCAATAAAATTGAAAAGAAAACTGGAGTTATGACTAAAACAAGATCATCCGAATTTTTTAATTTAAAGTCTATGTAATATATTCCTATTATATATATATATATATATGTATATATATATATATACATAATAACTATATATATAATATGCTAGTATCATATAATTGCAAGATCTATATATATAGCAACATAGATAGATAGAGAGATAGCCAACTATCAACCAGCAATTTACGGTTATCACCACCGCTCACGGGCATAGCCCTATTCAGGAGGGGGTGTTAAATTAACAAAAATTCAACTAACACAAACTACGCAGATGAGCACAGACGCGGGCTTTAAAGTGAGGGGAGATTAAATTAAGGTAGAAGGCTTGCTGGAGACAGAAGATGGAAGAGAATTGCACAGAACAGAGGTGGCAGGGAAGAAGGAGGCACCACCCTACGCAGGTAGTCTGGAGTTGCTGATATCAGCACAAGAACTCATGTGCCGACGCAGGCACCCCTTGTGCTATGAGGGCGTCTTAAAGGTGGTGGCACGCGAGTGGAAGTTCCCTCGAGCACTGCTTCTGTTACCTATAGAAAGAGATAAAGCACCAACATCGGCCCGCAAAGATAGAGAGGGTCTGAAGTGAACTAGAAAGAACAGGACAGTTGATAGAATCTTTTGCCTTGTCTGACCTAATCAAAAGCCGGGTGAAACCTGAGCCCCCAGATATGAGAGCAGTACTCCATGTACAAGGGCGGATGAGGCCCGTGTATAGCTGGAGTAATTGTGAAGAGGAAAAAAGTCTCACAGTCTAAACAGAACTCCAGCTTCCTTGAGGCCGCCTTAGCAGCAGATTTGTGATCTTCCGAGGTTTCAGACATTTTTGTTTTATGTTAAAAGACCAAAAAGGATGTTTATATTGTCGACAGGAGAGACAAGAGAACAAATCGAAAGAGATAGGAAAGTTAGAGAAGGTGTCTTAGAGAGGGAGATTTGTAGAAGTTGAGTTTTTAAAGAATTGAATTTCACAAGGTTCGAACGACCCCACCCGGAAATTCTATTCAGATCAGCAGCGAGAATAGAGTCGGAAATATTAAGACGAGAGGCAATTCTAGAAGTAAAAGGAAGGGCAGAATTGAAATGAGTTGGCGAAGGATGGAGAGGGTCGAGTCATCGGCGCTATGAGAATTAGAATAGAGTTAGAAATGCGGGTGAGAAGATCATTAATGAAAGTAGGAATAAAGGGTAGGAGATAAGACAGAACCCTGAAAGGAACACCACTATTGACAGAAAAGGAAAAGAAGTCGCCCCATCAACAACAGCTGATATTGAGCGATTTGAAAGAAAGCTAGACATAAAAGTAAGCAAGAGAAGGAGGAAACCCAAAGGAGGGGAGCTTGGAGAGCAGTGACGCGTGCCATACCCGGTCTGAAATAACTTTGGATATGTCAGAAAGCGCCACCGCAAAGTCTCACCAAGAAGGGGCGGAGAAAACCATAAATCGGTAAGATAGAAAAGTATATCATCGCCAGTAGACCCCGAGCGCCGAAAGCCGTACTGGCGATCAGGGAGGTGAATGAGATTCCAGATGATCTGAGAAATGAGATTGAGAGAGGTTTCAAAGATCTTAGATAGAGTACAAGTAAAGGCTATAGGGCGATAGTTAGGAAGGATCGACGGCTTCCCTTTTTTTCCCGGAATAGGTTGGCAATGGCAAATTGCTTCCAACACTGAGAGGGAAGATGCTAGTATTGAGACGCCAGAAGAATATAGTTGGGCCGAGGGCGGGGATGCTTTGAAGCACACTCCCTCAAAACTCAGGGAGGATGCCATCCGGGCCACCCGCCCCTTTCTAACGTTCGTAGATTTCAGGAGCCATGCACCCGATCGGAATGTAATCACAGGCAAAAGGCGCAGGACACCTGAGAGGAGAAGGAAGGAGGAGGAGGAATGCCAGAATCGTCCAGGAGTGAGTTTTAGAAGAAATAGGAGGCCGAAGAGATTAGCAGCCCTTTCAGTTGGAGAATTAGCAACAGAACCATCAGAGCGAATAAGAGGAGGAAAGACAGATTTGCAGAAGTTATAGAGATGTTTTTGGCAGAGGCCAGAAAGATTTGTCAGTAGGAGAATACAGGAGGTTAGCGCACTTTCGTTTGATGAAAGCCCGCTTTTGCTCGTCGAAGAGTATCCTGCAACGATTTCTAGCCAGAATGAAAATTAGTAAGGTGATAGGAGGCGAGGGAATTTTCCACTCCCGATACGCACTGTCTCTAGCCTGGATGGCTGAAGACAAACACGTCGAACCATGGATTACATGAGGGGAGAGAAAGATTTGTCGAAGAAGAGATAAACCTACTCATCCATCCAACGATTACAGCTCCCACCTTATCGGCAGAAGTTGAAGCGTCTGAGACAAAACGGTCACACTCCAATTATAGTTGGCGGCAGAAACGGCGCAGAACCTTTAATCGGCCCCGCGTCAAATTGCCAGAAAACGCACGTAGGGCAGGATGGGCAAAGCTGTTGGAGAGAAAGAGAATATTAAAATTAAGAATTAGTAAGGTTGTGGTCCAGATTTACCAATAGAATAGAAGATTGGTGTATTTATAGAGAGAAGGACTAGTGAATTTGAAACATAGGTCAAGTGTGTTCAAATTTGTTTGGGACGATCCGGAATGTGTGTGGGTTCTTTAATTAGTTGCTCCAGATCGTTGAGAATGCTAAATGATTCGGCCACCTCCTCCTCCCCACCTAAGTCAGTATGAGAGGAACCCAACCATTCAGTGTTATTGTATTTTAATCCCCTAAATAGAGGACCCTCAGTATTTGGATATATATATATATATATATATATATATATATATAAATATATATATAACTTAACTCTTTATATATAGCATGGCAAATAACCAATAGCAAGCAATAACTAGCAATATATATATATATATAAAAGTTACATGTAACGTTGCAGGGATGTCATATGAGTACGTAAATACTACGTTACCATAGGACGTCGCAGTGATGTCGCACTGTTACGTCGCTGAGAGCTGACATTTCCACATCCCAGGGACGTATTATTATGTACTAATACAGATGTCGCTTGCATCATGAGGACATAAAGAAACGACGATCCTTTTGCGTTGGTGTGCTATATAATATGAAATCTATATATCTGTAATAAACTAACATGTAACAACAGCAATACCAACCAATATGTAATATGTAATAATAACTCTTCTTTCAACCTAACAATAACCAGCCAATAACCAATAAACCATGTATGAATATATATGTATGCCAGCCCAGCCAATAACAACAATAATATGACAACCAACCAACATATGTAACTCCAATAACCAATAACCAGCCTTTGCTATATATATGTATGTAACATATACTCTTTCTCAACAACTGTGATTCATGTATATGTATATGTAATAATATAATGTATCTTATCATAAATAACTATTAACTGTATATATCAGCCAATAAACCAATAATATATATATGTATGTATAATATATATATTAAATAATAATAATAAAATAATAATAAATATATAACTAGCCAATAATAATATATATAATAATATATATATATATATATAATAATATAGGTACACATATATATAATAATATATATATCTAACACATAGTATATATATATATATATCAGTAATAATTTTAGTATTATATCCATATTTTTATATACATATATGAAACCAATAATAGCCAATAATATATATATATATAATAACCAATAACCAAATATGTAAATCTATGAATGTAATAATACATAAATATATATATATATATATATATAATAATATATATATATGCTGCTCATATAACCGCATACCTCACCAACTAATATATATATATATATATAATATATATAACTAATAACTTAACATATACTCATATAACATAGCTCTTAATATATATATATATTACAGAATAAACAAAAACAAAGGAAATGAGAATATATTTTGATATTTCGAGTACAAAAAAAAAATATTTTAAATTTTATCTACAAATTTTTTTTTTTTTAATTTATCATTTTTATAAAACTAACAATTACAAAATTGAAAAGAATTTTATTTCCCTTTTTCAAACCGTCATATCATTTTCAGAAATTTATAGAAATTCATTCAATTTTTAAGAATTTTAGAAAAATATTTAAATTTTCAAAATTTTAAAATGAAATTTGAAAGTTAATAAAAGAGAGAGTATCACGTGAGTAGATTTTATTTAATAAACCTTCCTGGATTATATATATATATATATATATATATATATATATATATAACTGCTAACCCTATATATCATATATATATATATATATATATATATACTGCTGCTTAACCAACGCCAACCTTGCTCCAATATATAATCTTCTTACCTTCTTAGTAATAACCTTATATATATATATATAAAAATAATATAAAAAACAATATAGATAGATATATAAATATATTCTAAAAAAAAATAATATATATATATATATATATATATATATATATATATATATATATATATAGCTCTTTTCTTTATATATATATATATATATATATATAAGCTATATAACTTAACCCTATATAATATAATATATATATATACATAAGCATCTTCGTCTATGCAGCCATCCTTATAATGTCAAGAGTTTGCAGTAGAACTGTGGCATAAGTATTTGTATTTATAGTTCTTAATATAATGCAGACTGTTATTATAGTTCAAATCGCTAAATTGAACTCAAGGTATAATATAATATAATATAATATAATATAATATAA
>JABUQX010125685.1:45000-53237 GCA_015478945.1 Trachelipus rathkii
GATTGGCATGGTTTAGATTCCTGGTAGCCAGACTTTCTGTGCTAGAGTAAGATAGAAACGTAATTTTATAAACATATAATGGACTGTTTTGTTGTATACGTTGGTTATGTTTTATTGAGGTGTGAGTAGTGACATTAATACACCGTGCCGTAAACTACAATTAATTAATTACAAACAAAAATTCACAACAAACGACATTTTTTGTGTCCCGTTTAGGCAGACAGTTCGGAGGTGAGATTCGATTGTCGTTTTTGTGCTGAAGTATATATGCGAGTCCCGAGAAGTGAACCACGAAAACCAAAGCAACCGAAAAAATCTCTTAAGGCCACTGATATATATATATATATATATATATATATATATATATATATATATATATATATATATATATATATATATATATATATATATATTCTATATATATATATATATATATATATATATATATATATATATATATATATATATATATATATATATATATATATATATATATATATATAAAATATATATATATTAAAAAAAATAAAACCTAAATTCGCATATTATAATTTTCTAAATATTATTTCTTTAAAATTAAGGGTAGTATCTACATACATTAATGGCTAAACAAGAGCTCGACCAATTATGCAAATGGAGAAGTTGTTCGTGTAATTTAGACGCTGCCTCACGATTTTATAAGTAACGTAAGAGGAAGAGAAAAAAAGAAAGAAAGAAAAAGAAAGAAAATAAGAGGAAAGAAAGAAAAAAAAACTCTTTGCTTGTAATTAAGTTTTAAAAGCCAAAATCTTGCAATGAAATTAAATGGAAGGAGTGGAAAGCCTTTCTTGCAATTATATATTAAAATTATAATTGTAACTTGGCACACATGAATATTTTTATTTACTATATATATATATATATATATATATATATATATATATATATATATATATATATATATATATATATATATATATATATATATATATATATATATAGATAGCCTATAAGTAGATATGTATCTATACATATATAAATAACATATATGCTATATATAATACTATCTTATATAAATATATATATATATATATATATATATATATATATACTATATATATATATATATATATATATATATATATATAGTTTTATACACGTGGCCCATTTATTTATATAAATATATATAAAAACCAATATATTAAATATATACATATATATATAATATATATATAATATATATAAATAAAAATATATATATATATATATATATATATATATATATATATATATATATATAATGTAATAATATATATATATATATATATATATATATATAATATATATACTATATATATATATATATATATATAAATTTATGTTCTGTATTGATTGTAAATTTTGGTTGTGTATATCGATATACATATATAATATATATATATATATATATATATACTTTCAATATATATATATATAACGTCGGTATTTAGGAACTTATATTATTATTCTCATTATATATATATGTATATATATATATATATATATATATATATATATATATATATATATATATATATATATATATATATATATATATATATATATATATATATATAAATATAATTATATATAAATATAACATTTATAAAATTCCTTATATGCTATATTATATATATATACCTTATATATATATATATATATATATATATATATATATATATATACTACTATATATATATATATATATATATATATATATATATACATATATATATATATATATATATAAGCACATCCAAACGGGCATAGCCCTATATATATATATATATATATATATATATATATATATATATATATATATATATATATATATATATATATATATGTGTATACTTATATATATATATATAGGTTTAAACCATTTGGTTTAAACCATTGGTTTAAACCATGGTTTAAACCACATAAAAAAAACAATGGTTTAAACCATAAAAAAACCATGCATAAAATATTTAAAAAATGTATTTATTAATGGTTTTCTTAAGCATGTTGATATTTTTTTCATAATTTTTAATCGAAAGAACGAAAGAGGCAATAAAAATTTTCTGCTGTATTTATTGCCTGAGAGTGATCAATATATATATATATATATATATAAATATATATATATATATATATATATATATATATATTATATATATATATATATATATATATATATATATATATATATATATATATATAAAAATATATATATATATATATATATATATATATATATATATATATATATATATATATATATATATATATATATATATATATATATATATATATTATATATATAAAAAAAATTTTTTTTTTATATATATATATATATAATATATATATATATATATATATATATGATATATATATATTTGGAAATTTAACATGTTTAAAACATGATTCTTGTTTCGAGCTCTTGAGGATTTCATTTTCTACCCATCGATGCCACATTTCAAAAGATTATAATAAAACTCATTTGTGGAGTGTGTGGCCACAGCATCAACCAAGCTAGAAGGCAATGACTGTAAACTAAGTGATGATGTTTATATTTGGAAAAATATTAACATGGAGCTAGAACAGCTTAATCCACCACTCAACAGACAAGATTTAGCAAAAGTAAAAAGGAGGTATCATCAGGCAGTAACAGAAGCTCACTTATTGGCGTATATTTTTAACCCAAGATATCAGACCGCAGTACTTTCAGAGGATGAGTATTCAAAAGCAGTGGAATTTATGGAATAAAATTAAGAGCAAATTCTCCTTCATTTCATAAAAGTTACCTATTTGATGAGTCTCTGTTGTCAGCAGTGACTCCTTCATCTTGTTACAGATCTCTCAAAGAAAAATTAGATGAGAAGGTTGAAAATGGTAATGGCGTTGTAAGCAACTTCATCAACTGCTAATGTTGAAAGGGTATTTTCAACTTTTGGACTTGTGCACAACAACATTAGAAATAGGTTGGGAACAGCTAAAGCAGGGAAATTAGTTTTTTGTATAAAATTCTTAATGATAATTTCAGTTTTGACTTTTAATGATGAATCTCTCTCTCTCTCTCTCTCTCTCTCTATATATATATATATATATATATATATCTTATATATATATATATATATATATATATATATATATATATATATATATATATATATATATATATATATATATATATATATATATATATATATTTATATATATATATATATATATATATATATATATATATATATATATATATATATATATATATATATATCTATATATACATATATATATATATATATATATATATATATATATATATATAATATATATATATATATACTATATATATATATATTCAGTATTAAATAAAAGTTTAATAATTGATTTCTATATCATTATAGGTTAATTTGAATAAACTTTTCTTATACGTTTTTTTGTTTTTTTTTTTTTTGTTTTTGGTAAAATAATAAAGTATAACCTTTTTTTTTGTTATAGCTTATATATATTATAATATATACAGTGTTATTCTTTTGCTTTAGAGTTTATGTAAAACTCAAAAAATAATAATAATTTTGCAGTTACTGTTATCAAGAAAATTTGAAGTTTAAAAATCTAAAGCAATTTATTGAAGAATTTTAAAATATGTGATAGCACATGTCTATAACAGTTTCCAGTAGTGATTTTTGCCTTTAAAATCTATTAAAACCAATAAAAACCACATTAAAACCATCAAAATAGCATAAAACCCCCCCCCAAAAAAACCATTGGTTTATTTGTTTTTTTTAAATAAGGTTTCTTTTTAAAAAAAAAAACATGTTATTTTGCAACCCTATATATGTTCTTTCTTTAACAACATATATATATATATATATATGTAACCATATATATATATATATATATATATATATAATACTATATATATAAATAATATATATATATATATATATATATATATATATATATATATATATATATATATATATATTTAAATATATATATAAATATATATATATATATATATATATATATATATATATATATATATATATATATATATATATATATATAAATATATATATATATATATATAGTTATATATATATATATATATATATATATATATATATATATAACATCGCAAACTGTTAGACGGATCCAAAAATATTAATTGATGGGACCGATTAATCGTCATCGTCATCGTCATCGGCAAAATCGGCATTTTTTTCCAATCGTCATCGTCATCGTCATCCGGCAAATTTGCCGATTATTTTATTTGAACAAATATTAAGAAATTTGCATAATATCAAAACTCAATAATAATAATAAATAACATGTAATAATAATAATAATAATAATAATAATAATAATAATAATAATAATAATAATAATAATAATAATAATAATAATAATAATAATAATAATAATAATAATAATAATAATAATAATTTTATATATATATATTCTTTCTTTCTTTCTTTCTTTACCTACCTCTTCTTCCCAAGACTGGGAGTAAGGTGCGCTACAAGCATTGGAAAAATAATCAGTAGGAGAACATGACAAATGTCGAAGAAAGCCCAACCCACCACCTGCACCATTATTTAGTGAAAACTCGTCACATGAAGCTCTAGGCTAGGTTTCATGGGACCGCGACGAACCTCACTATGGTAAATCGTCAATGTAAGGGTTCATCCCTTGGCCCAGGTGGGCCACAACCATGCCCCCATACAAAACCCCGCCATTCTCTCCTATCATGCACCTTTATTCTCGCCTCTGCCAAACTCACATTTCTCTCCTTCAGACATTCGTTCACCGACTCGATCCACTTTCTCTTCGGTCTCCCAGCCGGTCGGTTCCCAACACACTCACCACTATACATCCGCTTAACCCCGACTATCATTCATCCGTTCCACATGACAAACCATCTCAACATACTTTCATTTATTCTCTCATTTACCCCTTTCTTCACACCACACAACTCTCTAATAAGTTCATTCCTCATTTTATTAATTCTTTTCACACCTAGCATGCTCCTAAGGTGTTCATCTAAACACATTGAACTTTAGATCTCATATATTTACTTCTTATTCGAACCATGGTCTACTGCTAACTGGTAACATTCCCTCATGTAGACCCTAAACTCAAGACTTGGTCCTTACGTTCTGATTTAATTGCACCAAGCAACCTTCCTGCCATTCACAGCTTTCCTACTACACTCCGTCATCCGTTCCCTTCTCATCCAGCACATACCTAAATATTTAAACTCGGACACTTTATAGGGTTTTAAATCTTTAAGAATTATAATTGAATGAAGAAAATGTTTCAGATGATACTATGAAAAATAACGGAGAATTCACTAATTTAATTAATTTATATATATATATATATATATATATATATATATATATATATATATATATATATATATATATATATATATAAATATAACTCTTTTTAATACTATATCTATATAGATTTATATCCATATATACGTATAAATACTCCTCGGCTTTTCGACGCCATCGGCCGTCCGCTTGGCAGTGGCGGCTCTGGGGCGGGGCGACAAAACCAATTTCCCTGGGCCCCGCGCCTTATAAGGGCCTCGCGCGCATGCAGAGGCTAACAGATTTAACGCCCCATATCGCATGAGCTGCATTATATATATATATATATATATATATATATATACTATATATATAACTATATATATATATATATATATATATATAACATATATATATATATACTCTATCCATTACAATGTCCAGGTTTAAACCAAGTTTGTTATTGTGCAGATTTTAATACTTTATATACTTGTGTATGTTCTCAAGGAAAACACCGCTCAGGGCCCCGCAAAACCAATGGCTGTCATTGCCGCCCAAGGCCCCGCAAAGTCTAGAGCCGCCACTGCCAGTGCCTAATGGTTCGTCTTGCTGTTATGCGTTCATATCCACACTCATCCTCCAGACAACATATCATATACACATACTTATATCCACACCCCTCTTCTAGACAACATCTTACAGACATCTCTATCCTTTATATCCATACGTGTAGGGAGAAAAAATTGCCCACATCGTATGTCCTGCGTGTCGTAGAAGGCGACTAAGGGACGGTGGTAGTTAGGTTGGCTGCCTATGCCTACTACCTCTTATCTTTTGCCAGGAATGCTAATGCATGCCTCGGAGAAGGTCGTGATCGCAGTAAGCGCCCTTCTATCCTTCGGCGAAAATGTATGAATCGTATCTGTATATGAAATGTCAGAGGAGATGAGAAGAGAGGTGAAAATGAGTGGTGTGGTGTGAAATGTGTTTGTGTTGCTGTGGAAAGGAATGAGAGGAGGATAGAAGGATTTGTAATTCTGATGAGTGAATTGTGGTAGAGAGCTATGGTAGATTTTATGTGTGTGAGTACTAGAAGTCTAAAGGTTAAATTTAAGTTTGAAAAGGTCAAAATTTGTGTGGTTGCGACAAATGATCCATCTGAGGGTAATGTTGAAGAGAGTACGATTTTTTGGGATAATCTGAATGATGTTTTGGATGGGGGGAATAGGAGATTCAGTTCATATATCTGCCTATTCAAGGATTTTTTTTTACAGTTGTCACCACCACTCACGGGCAGAGCCCTATTCAAATTACGCATATGAGTGAGCACAGACGCAGGCTTTAAAGTGAGGAGATTAAATTCAGTAGGAAATACAGAAGATGGAAGGAATTCCACAGAACAGACAGAGGTGATGGATAGAAGGAGGTACCACATGAGGTAGCCTGGGTTACACCAATGTCAACACAACAATACTCGTGCGCAGATGCAGCACCCTTTGTGCTACGAGGCGTCGTAAGGTGGTGGTACGCGGTAATGGTTCCCTCGAGCCTTGCCGCTGCGGTACCCTATAGGATAAAGATAAAGTACCAACATCGCGCCGCAAAGATAGAGGGTCAAGTGAACTGGAAAGTATACAGAAAAGTTTATAAGCCTTTTTCCCTTTGACTCGACCCTGTCCAAAAGCTGGGTGTAGCTGGAACCCATAGATGTGTGTGCAGGTACTCCAGCCCACATGGGCGGATGGGACCCGCAACGCTGGAGCAAATGAGAAAGTGAGGAGAAAGTCTCACCAGTCTAAACAGGCTTCCAGTTCTTTTGGGGGCCGCCTAGCAACCGTTGGTGTGGGTTTCCAAGACATTTTGTTCATGTTAAAGGCCAAGGATGTTTATATTGTCAACAGGAGAACGAAAGAACCGTCGAAAGAGATAGGAAAATTAGAAATTTTGGAGAAGGAGATTTGTAGAAGTTGGGTTTTTAAAGGTTGAATTTCACAAAGTTATTTCTATCCATCAGCGAAGAATAAAATCGGAAAGATTAAGACGAGGCAATTCTAAGTAAAATAGGGAGGGTAATTATGGTTAAAAAGTGATGGGTCGGTCGGCTCGGAATACGAGTGGATAAGTAGATGTTGCGAGATGAGGAAGATCATTAATGAAAGTAGGAATAAGTGGGAGATGAACGGAACCCTGAGAACACCACATTGACGAAAAGAAGAAAGAGAAGTCGCCCCATCAATAACAGCCGATATTAAGGCAGATTTGAAAGAAGCTAGACATAAGTAAAAGCAAGGAGGAAGCAAGGAGGGAGCTTGGAGAGCGGTGAACCGTGCCATCTCGGTCAAATGCTTTGGATATGTCAAACGCCACCGCAAGTCTCCCGTAGTTCCTAAGAGCGAAAAACCATAAATCGGTTAGATAGAAAAGTATATCACCAGTAGCTTCCTGCTACGAGGCCGTACTGGCGATCGGAATGAGTTTCCAGATGATCTAAAAGAGAGTTGAGAAGGGTTTAAAAGATCTTAGATAGAATACAAGTGGGAGCCTATAGGGCGATAGTTAGAAGGGTCAGAGCGGCTTCTTTTTTTCGGAATGGATTGGACATGTGAGCTTTAACACACAGAGGAAAGTGCTAAAGTATTGAGACATAGAATATATAGTTGAGGGAGGGGCAGAAGGGTGCTTTTTCAGATGGAAAAATTAGCAACACAATGATCAAATCGAATAAGAGGAGGAAAGGCAGATTTACAGAAGTTGCTAGAGATGAAAGATTTGTCAGTAGGAGAAAGGAGGTTAGCGCGCTTTCCTTTGATGAAAGCCATCTTTGCTCAGAGTATCCCTACAACGATTTCTAGCTGAATGAAAATTAGCGAGAGTGATATTGAGAGGCGAATTTCCCACACCCGATAAGGC
>JABUQX010125686.1:0-18641 GCA_015478945.1 Trachelipus rathkii
CTAGTATATACACGCATTAACACCCACACTACCACATGCTATAATTATACCTTTATAGTAACACGCAATTAACCTTAAATAATTACAGTAACTAAGAATCAGCCAATTTTGGGTCTTAGTCAATAATATACTAAATGACACCCCTTCTAAGTGAAAGCTAAAAATAGAAGAAACAACTGTTCCAGAGATATTGCACAATCAATACTTTCTCATCAAAAAATACAGTAGCTTTCTCTCCCACTTCTTAAATGTTGCCAGCCACGGAGAGATTATACGCAACAAATAATTCTACATGTGACAAACATCATTTACCAAAATTTAAAACTGAATCGCTCACTCTTATTACTAGAATAATTATCCAAAAAAGATTAGGGCATGCCTTCTTTCTTAAATTTACTTTTTTATTGAACAACTCCTGAACCACTTTTGTTGTGATAACTACTATGAAAAATGTATTTTGGACAAAGGATCTAATTAATTAGATGTAATAATATTTTATGTAGACTTGTATCACATGTTTCCAATCTGATAGAAAAATATCGAGTTTCTTAACTTTATTAAGAAAAACATTATCCTAATTCTCTATCAGCCTCTTAATCCTCAATAGCTCTTATAGCCCAAACCCTAGAAAATTAAATCTCTCTAATGGTTGCTTAATATAATATATTTCTACGTATATTAATGCATACTCTTCAACTATTGCAATAATTCATATTAAAGATACTTTCTTTTAAATATCTAAATAAGGGGTCCAACCTTGTGCACAATACTTATCTAATATATACTGCATAAAATGATATTAATAAACAGTTTTTAAACACACTATTGTCTTCCTTTTGACTCTTTGTAAACTAATCTATTTGCGTAATTTTATATATGCTACAGCATCTTATTATCTTTATTCCTTGGTCCAAACACTGATTAGCCATACTATTTCAATAATTGTTTAATATTGCCCATAGCACTCCATTCCACTCTAACTATTTTTTTGTGCACTTAATTGAGTCACAAACAACTTCGTAGTCTTAAATCTCTCTCTGGCTTGGAGTTTGAATATCGTAGTTAAACTTTCATATTGCGTAGGGTGAATCTTTAGGTTATGTAAGACATTCTAAAGTAACACTATGTTGTTTTTATCTCATTCAAAAATAATATGTAGTATCTCCACTTAATCCTTCTGACCCCTGCTAATACTGTAGAGCACACTGTAATTAATTTAAAAATAACATTTTTGAATTTCTGTTGAATGGTGTACACATAATTCGCTGTCCCACCTCAATTCTAACTGAGGTGGAGCCACTTTTCGTCTCGAGGCAGGTCCTCATTCCAAAAAGCACTCATATAGAATATTTCTCCATGCTATAGCATCTATTATCTCTAAAAGTTCCCTGTGTTTCTCATTTTATGTTTTAATTCAAGTGACTTCTGGTTTCACACACTCATTTATTTGTATAAATTAGATGGTAAACATTATTGTGAAGTCCTCATAGCAACACAAACATTGAGTTATAATTTGAATCCCATGTTTGGTAGTTCGACAATATACACTCAACGTATACTCTTCACTAATATTCCTCATTAGAATTTAAAACTTTATAATATTTAACACATTTAAGATTTTTGTATTCACATTAACTTCTGTATATTATACACTTATTTCCATATTGACTAAACCACAGCTCCTATATTAATTTTTTCCATTGACTACTATGAGTTATCCACTCCACCTATACCACATTGCATTATCTAATCTTCTTCATCAGCCTTATGTAGGGTGTGTTGACCTTATCTATATATCGAATTCTCTTCTCGTGTCTCAAAGAGTCTAAATGAATGAATAAAGGATTAAATAATTTATCTGATTCCTCAGGGTCAATCGACACAGTTAGTAATAAGTTCCCCTCATCTATAAATTCTGAAGAAGATCTTGTCTGACCACCTGACCATAACTCGCTGATTCGCTGGGGAGTCTAGAGAACCGTGGTTAATAGAGAGCTATTTATCAAAAAACGCACCCTATCCCTCTCTCACTCTATTCTTTAAATAATGAGTTTACTCTATTAAATACTAGCCACGCTTTATTCAGTAACTTTTCCCAAAGAGCCTCTTTTATATAAACAAACCAGAGTTGTTATGTTATCTAAACTTATTCTGGCCTAATAATTATTCTGACAGAGAGCCTCCTTTATAACGTACATATATATATATATAAATAGGCACCAACTCATTATTAGAACTGTTATTGGAGAATCAGTTACATATACTTTTGGTATCCTAATAAATTTTCGAATTTCAAGCCGGGGGAAAAGTCACCTTGGAATTTTGAAAAACATGGATTTAATTTATTGTTTTAGTAATTTTAATGTGAGAATAATTTCGTTACGTCATATTATAATAATCTAAATCACGATCATTTGAGTTACTCCTCAAAACGGTTTTAACGCAAAAGTGAATAACCAATTAACGATGCTTATATATATTGTGCATTATCATTACTTTCTCTAGAGTATTCTTTCACCTTTGTATTGTCCGAAAGCTTAAAATACACGACACGCATATTACGCATATTTTTTTGTGAGTGCTCTGATTTAATGAATCCTTCTCAAAGCATAGGTATATCAAACTGAGCTATTTATATATACCCACAATTTGCTCACGACGTGACTCACATTCCTTCTGCGTCAATACGTACAATTTTTCAATATATATCATATCTATATATATAAAATACATCTCTATATATATATATACTATAATTCTAATTATATATGTCAATTTAAAGAATATCTATAGTACTTACTATATATATCTATATCGATATGACCTATATATACTATTAACTTATCTTCTATTATACATCTATATATACTATATATATTATATATATATCTAGTACTCTATATATATCTCTCTATATATTTATATCTATATATACTATATTTCTCCTTTATTAACATTCTTCTTATATTTTTATATTCTTACTATCTTTATTATCTATGTTCTGTCCTTATTACGATTTTTCAATTTATAATTTATTCTATATACTTCACTATTATATATATATAATATAATATTCTCTCTCTCATATCTCATCTATTCTCTCTCTTCATATCTTACTCATATATCCTTCATCTTTCTTACTCTATTCATTAATCTACTCTAACTACAAAAAAATTTTAGCAAAACTTGTGACTCAATAAAATATATATACGTAAATTGAGTGTAAAACAATAACATATTAGTAAATTACAAAAAATGTCATATAAACATTCTGTGTGAGTGGATTTTCTTATTACCTAGTAACACTGTTTGTGGGAAAAAAGATAAAAATTTGGTTATTTTTTTAATTTTTGTATGTATTTTAATGAAACAAAAAATTACAAAACTATTATTGTGCCAATTGCGTTTTTTTTTTTATTTTTCTATTTTTTTTTTATAAAAACAATGAGGTGAAAATAAAATAAATAAATATAAGAAATAATTCTATTAAAGTAAGGTTATGAATAAGTAAGTAAAGGTTATGCTTTGCTTATCTTAGTTTACAATAGATTTAAACTCTAATATTAATGAAGTATATGTTTCGTATTACAACCGTTTGAAGCTACTGGCAACTTTTCTTTATGCTTATTGGTTAAAAAAAAAAAAAAACTTCTACGTGGGAAAAATACAAAATATTTAATAAAAAATATTTTTTTGTCGGTGAAATATAAAGGATTTTATACTGATATAATATATATATAGAATATATAATATATATATATATATATATATATATATATATATATATAATTATAATATATATATATAATATATATATATATAATATATTGGAACCAGAAAGAGAAAAACCAGAAAGAAAGATTGAAGACTCAGCGTTAGAAAGAGAGTGGAAGTGGAACCAGAACGAAAAAGGAAGACTCAATGTTAGAAAGAGAGTGAGGAAGTGGAACCAGAATGAAAAGGGATGTATCACGAAGTCTCAGCGTTAGAAAGAGTGAGGAAGTGGTACTAGCAGGCTCCTTAACCAGAACCACGAACAATATCCCCAGTGACAATGCCGCGAGCACACTCCGCTCTCCGGACCTGGAAAGACGTCAGTTAGAGTAAGAAGCGAGTAGCTGTCAGGTGAGAGCTAGGTGTGCACACATTAAAGCCACTGAGAAAGCTTCGACCACTCCCAATCTGTAGTCTTACGTGACAGTTGGTCCGCACCTGCAGAAGCTTTAGAAGTAAGTACGGTACAGGGGGCACAGGATGACGAACAAGAGTAGCGTCCCAATAGAAGAAACTTGATTTAATGGTTGTTCGGTGATTTGAATAGGGTGTTCCAGGATCACATTTGATGGAGTGTTCATGGTTGCTTGCTGGTGTTCGTTGTGCCACTCTACTGGTACTGGTCACTCTGGGTTAACAATTTGAAGGGGTTAGATGAGGGTCTTGAATAACCACCTGCAATAGAAGAATATTAGATGTTGAAGAGAGTGAGCGTTGTCACAATAAAGTGGCGTTTCTTCCCGGAGGCTGTTTAGGAGTGTTCAGTGGTGCTAGCAGCCTCCTGCACCAGACGGCAACAATATATAATATTACTATAATAATATATATATATATATATATATATAATATATAAATATATAATATAATTATTATATATATAATATATAATATATATATATAGTATATATATATATATTATAATAATATACTATTAAGTGAATTACTATTAATTTAGTATTATATATATATATATTTATATATATATATATATATATTATATATTATATATATAAAATATATATCACTATAATAAATATATATATAATATATTTATACATATTATATGATAATATATATATATAATAATATATTAGGTAGTGCAAACACAAAAAACTTCTTCTCATTAATTGAGATAGATGGAATACTATCCGCTATCTAAAAAAAAAAAATTATGCGGATAGAGAAAATGATGCGGATGCGGATATTCGCTACATCTCTAGCTTAGGCTAAGGCTAAGACGCTTATAAACTAAGAGGCTTATAACTGAAGCTGTCCCATACTTACTTCTCACCCCTTTCTCTGCGACGTGACGTTGGTGCCCTATGCTTCTTTTCTATAGGTGTTACAACGGCAGATGCTCGAAGAAATTGACCTCTCGCATATTTCTCCACACTAAGCATCGCCTGTAACACAAGAGTCGTTGTGGTGAGCTGACCGTAAGAGTTTTTTTTGTATCATATTATATTTATTGCAAATTATTATTGTTTGTAGAGAGAGAGAGAGAGAGGGAAGGAGAGAGAGAGAGAGAACGAAAGAATGTAGGTTGATACGATTTTGGAATAAAATGTGAGTGAAAGTGAGGGTGGGTGGCCCAGACGGCAATCAGGCATAAAACACTCTATCCTCACTCTCCATAATTCCGTCAGTCCTTTTCTTACTATGGAATATCATAACTTTCCTGTCCACAACGCTTCGTCTGGCATAATTTTGGTTGAAAGTGAAGATGATTGTTTGTTTTGTTTTGTTTTATGCTTTTATTTACTAATATTTAATTTCTGTAATATTATTTCTCAGGAATATACTATTAAAATTTTTGTAACAATTCTGTTTTACGTTTTTGAATCCATATATATTAGCCTGTCAACTGTTTTGGACTGATTATAATTATTAAAGAGTGTCAAGATTTTTTTCTTTTGACATCTAAGGTATTTATTATTATTATTATTATTATTATTATTATTATTATTATTATTATTATTATTATTATTATTAATCTATTAATTGTTGTAACTGTTATGAAAAGATGATAAATTATTATTTTATTATTATTATTATTATTATAACTGTCATCAATAATTCCTATCCACTACTTATTACAAAGCCATAAAAAAATTATTAATATAAACTATGATTAATTTACTACTAAATAAAAATTTATAAATATTATTATTATTATTATTAAGTTTATTAATTATTATTATTATTATTATTATTATTATTATTAATTATTATTATTTATATTATTATTATTATTATTATTATTATTATTTATTATTATTATTATTATTATTATTATTATTATTATTATTATTATTATTATTATTATTATTATTATTATTATTATTATTATTATTATTATCATTATTATTAGTAATGTCATGTTATATTTTGATAGAGAGAACGAGTAAATGTTTTTTCAAGTTTGTGATGCTGAAAAACTGGACAAAAAGAAACGCGTCCCAGATATATTTTTCTTAACCTTTTGTTTGGGACTTTGATTGAAGGAAATTGGAAGAGGAGGATCCATGTTCGTTTATCCCCTTCACAATTGGTCTGAAGTTGTGGAAAGTTAGGATCCACTGCACCAAAGAACAAAATACCCCTGAAGAAGAAAGTACCCTTGACCCAATACCCTTAAAGAAGAAATTACCCTTTAACCAATACCCCTGTACCAGAAATTACCCCCTGAACCAATATTCCTAAACCACTACCCAGAAACCAGAAATTATCCCTGAACCAATACCCCTAAACCACTACCCAGAAACCAGAAATTATCCCTGAACCTAATCCTCTGAAAATTACCCAAATGAAAATTAACCCCCATGAAAAAAATACCACACTTGAGAATTGAAACCCCCTGAAAAACCTTGAAAGAAACTCCCCCCCCCCCTGAATTGAAACCCCTGAAATTGTCTTCGGAAATTGCCCCTTGAGATTGTTCCCTAATTTGATGAGTTTATCATTTTGTAAAATTTATATTGTTTTTGTTATAATAGACTGATATTTTTTGGAACCGAAGACTATCTCCTTGATTTTTCATTTAGATTTCATAATTCGTATTTTCTTTCCTATACATTTGCATTTGTTTTTTTTTTTCTATTTGTTTATAATTATTGAATACTAAGCTGTTATTTTAAAATATAATTATTACTATATATAATATATATATATATATTATATAGTAATTTTTTATAATTGGATTATTATTATTGCTTTGTTTTTTTATTTTTTTATATAGATATATGCTTCTTTTTCGTTTATGTGAATAAACTGTTGTATATATTTATTTGTTATTTTGTTATTTTTGATGATTGGACGATTTTGACGACTGACTGTAGGACTTATTAAAGAAAAAGACAGGACTTGTTTGTTTTTTGTTTACTTTACTTTATTAATTATTTATTTTATTTTATTTTATTTATATTATTTTGTAAAATTCCTCACATTTTTTCCCTGCAATATTGAATCTTAGCTTTTTAAAAACGATTCGTTTAATTCACCTTTGAGGGATTTTGCGTAGGCAAGGGACTTTATTGGGTTTACTTTCCATTTATTTTTATTCTTTTTTCTGTTTATTTTTTTTATTTTTTTTTTTTTTTTTTTTTTTTTGCTCGCCTTCCCTATTTGGAAAGGGCACTGCGGATCGAAGATAAAGAATTTGTGGAAAAAACTCTAAACAGAAATGAAAAAAAAAAAAAATAAGATCTAAAATATACCCAAAAGAAACAAAAGACAAACAAAAAAAAAATCAAAGAAATCAAATTGACCTCGTAACACAAGAGGTGCCCTTAACTCTCACAATGTAAATATGTGTGATATTGGGAGACTCCAACGGAAATCACTCAGTTTGTGGTGCTTCCTTCTTTCCAACCACATCTGTTTTGTGGAATTCCTTGGCCTTCTATTTTCCCTGCAATATTCAACCTTCCTCTCCTTCGGTCCGGCGTCTGCGTCCACCCAAGGGAATTGCGTTAGACAAAGGACTGGGTTGGGTTTACTTTCCATTTATTTTAATTTTCTTATATATAACTTTTGTTTTTTAAAATTTTAATTTATTTTTTTGCCCCTCCTTATTGGAAAGGGCCCTTGCCCGTGAGGGTAAAAGGCATCCGTGCAAAAATATTATTAATATATAATATATAATATATATATACAATATATATATATATAATATATATATAATAAATAACTATAAATTATTATATATAATATCAATAATAATAAATATAAAATTATTATAAAACATAATATATAATATATATATATAACTTTCTTGTCTTCATCATACCATTTTATTCCCAAAGGTGCGTGACAAGGCATCGAAAAAAGAAAAGTCAGTAGAAGAATTGACAAAAGTCGAAAAAAGAAAGCCCAGCCTTACCCGCCCCCTCTGTACCAACCTTTTAGTGAGAAACTCGTCGCAGTCAGAAAATCCAACCCTAGAGCTTCAACGGGCCAGACGGACCCTCACTATGGTAAAATCGTCAATGTAAAGGGTTCATCCCTGGCCCAGGTGGGCCACAACCATACAAACCCTCACAAAACCCGCCATTCTCTCCTATCAATGCACTTATCTTCTCGCCTCTGCAAACTCACATTCTACTCCTGCAGAATTCTTATTACTGACATTCAATCCAATTTTTTCTTTCGGTCTCATCAGCCGGTCGGTATTCCCAACACACTCACCACTATGCATCCGCTTTACCAACCGCAACTATCATTCATCAAAACCTTTCCACAATGACCAAACATCTCAACATACTTTCATTTATTCTCTCGTTTACACCCTTCTTCACACCACACAACTTCTACTTTTCATTAATGTCCTTCTCTCTCTCTCTCTCTCTCTCTTCTCTAATTATATCTCTCTCTCTCTCTCTATATAGTTAAAATAATATTATATATAAATATAATATATATATATAATTATATATATTATATATCAAATATATATATATATATACTATATATATATATATATATAATAATATATAATATATATGGTAAAGGTATAGCAAAGGACTCCACATATTTTCTTAAAAAATTCTAAGTCCAAAATCAATTATATCAAATAATAACGGTATAATAATAATAATAATAAATAATAAATAATAAAATAATTAAAAATATAATATAAATAATGAATAAATATAAATAAGCTAATATAAAATATAATAGTAAATATATATTGACCTCATAATATACTTTATTAGAATATATTGAATTGTGGACTTGGTAATTTTTTAGAAAATTGTTGGAGTCCTGTGCTATATCTTTTTACCTATATATAATATATATAATAATATATATATATATATATAATAATATATATATATATATAAATATATATATATAATATAATATATAATATATATATATATATTAAAAAAATATATATATATCATATATATTATATATATATAATATATATATATATATTATATATAATAGGGTCAGCACATCCCGAAAAGACCAGGCATGTAACTAAAAAACTGTAAACAGGTACACGAAAATAAATATCGATTTTTATTAAATCAGAGAAAACTATATCCCAGGTAATATTAAAAAAAAAATAAAAAAAATACGCTTTAATTTTTTAAATTAAAATTGTTAAAAATTGTTGAAAAATATACAATTGTTTTTTGATAAATCAAAGATGCGGATTACTCCAGAGTATGCACGGAAAGTTGCCAACAATGTTGATAATTTTTTTTATTTTTAAACGGACGAATACCCACGAGAGTAAATAAGAACGATAGATAGAGTCGCGGTTTCTCGGCCTCCGTCCGGTCGAACCCCCTTAAAAAGGATATAAAAAAGAAAATAATATTTTCTCCCAAAAACGGTATTTGGCAACTTTTTTGCTCCTGAGACTACTGCAGCTTTCAAAGGTCAATCGAGAGCTGCGGCTATTCTATACAGGTCTAAGATAATTACTACAATTATTAAGGAGTTATTAATAAATATGTAGAATAAAAAATTTTTTTTTAAAGTTTTCAACATTCCTGAAATTACTTGCTGAAATCAAAAAATGTTATTTATTTTTCCTGTAGATGTTCATAGTTTTCTAGTTACTAAATGCCTGAACTCTCTCGGGATGCTGCCTATATATATATATATATTAATAATATATATATTATATAATATATATAATATATTTAATTTATAATATTACCTATAATATAATATATATATATAATATATATATAAATATAATATAATAATAATATATAGTATAATATATATATATAATATAATTAATATATTATCATATATCAATAGGTATTTAGTAAAGTGTGAGTATTGGGTAATGAAAAACTATACATTTCCCATTAAAGAACGCACAACAATTAATTTTAATAAAAGGAGTAATAGTAAACCCCAGTTTTAATAATAAACACGAGTCCACTTTTGGCTTATAGGTTAATAAAGATGGGCAAGCCGTTATGTCGGTAAAATTGCAGAGCCATTTCCTATAATATATGTATAATTATATGCACGTATAATCCTGTTTCATATAGGTTTCAAATTGTTTTTTTTAATTTTTTTAAATTTTTTTTTTAATATGGTAATTGAATGTGCATTCGTACACTTGCATTAATTTTTTTACTTTTGTGGTATCTTTCATAAAGAAGCAGACAGTAAGATAAGCTAGCTGACACAACCTTAATTGAGAAGTTTTTCTCCTTAACCGAATTCAGTTTCCATTTATGTTCTTGTTTTCCGAGAATGGACTGAAGAGAGTAATAAATCTTTTGGCAGTAAATGATGTTTCAACAGATTTTTGTATTCTAAGGCCCTAAAGATCTTTTTTACCCCTTTTGGTGTCCTTAATAAAAAGTACTTTAATGGTATAAATATTGCCGACTCTCCTGTTAATTTTTTTTTTCAAAGGATTTATTACCCTTCCCATAGCTGAAATTCTCCCTTAGTGATATTCTAGGTCAAAACCCTTCCACCTAAAAGTAAAGTTGGTTTAATGAGAAAAAAAGAAAAAAAAAGTGAAAGAAAAAGGAAATGCATTGTAACTTGCTTATCTACAAATATTTAAAGAGGGGACGGTCTTAAATCCTGTAATAAATTATTGACAGCCCTGTGAAATCATGGAGGTATTTGGGTTGTGTTCCATGATCAAGAAAATCTTGGAAGATTTCGGTAATAGTGACAGAGGGGCTTCAACCCTGACCTAATATTTATATGAAAATCAAAAGATGAAAGTTTCTGTTTATATTTGTTGCTATAAAAATCTTGAATGTTTTTTTTTTATGTAAAATAATCATAGGTAATATTTTAGTTCCAGTGAAATAGGTAGGTACTTATTATTCTTACTCTATTGAAACTATAAACATAAAATGTGCAAAGGTGATAGTTGAGTTCAACAGATTCAACAGATATTTTTTTAAAATCAGTCAATGTTTTGATATTTCTAGAAGCAATATTGCCAAATGTTAAAAAATTGCTAAATTTACGATATTTTTATAGCCTAAGCAACATTATTTGTTGTTTTCATATATCAGTTCTTTTTACATTTGAAAAATCAGTAAGGTTATGATAAGTTTGGTTAAGTAGATACATATTTACTGTGTATAGGCCTAATTAATAAAACTTATAACCAAAACTTAATGGGTCCTGAAACAAATTTAAACAAAAAAAAAAAAAAAAAAAATTTTGGTAGATTGATTAAATTTATAGATGAGAGAGGTTTGGTACCACTGTTTTAATACTTTTATATAGGGATGAAAGATATATAAAATAAAAAAAGATTATCGAAAAAAAATATCAATATTTTATCAGAATCTGTTGAACTCCACTATTACCTGTACAGAAAATATTAAAATAGTGTAAATTATATCACCTTTTTTCTAAAAGCAGAGAATAAAATATTGCCAAATACATTTTTAAGTTCTAGTGAAATATTCATTATTCTAACTCTATTAATACTATAAACACAAAGTGTATAGAAATGATTAGATAGTATTGTAGCTATATGTGAGAATAATATAATGCTGGTGTGATTTTATCCTTCTTAGTGAATGCAGGGAGTGATCCGTTGAGTGTGATATACTTTAAAATTAACAGCTTATCATGTCAAGATTGACTATCATGGGAGGAATTTATGTTTCGGTTGTAGGTGGTGAATGGATGTGGAGAGAAGGCCGCTTGTTATGCTTAGAGCTTTGTTTTATTTATATTCAAATTTCTGAATATTGGACTGATGTTACTTGTACCCAAGCAGCTGGTATGTAGTTTAAGGAGCTTAGGTATTGTCGATATACTGTTATAATGGTCTCGTAATGCTAGTCAAAATTTGTTCCAGTAAATATTTTGATTGATTTTAATTTGTGCGTGACTCCAGAAGTAATATTGTTTATGTTGGGGGTGAAAGTCATGTGTGTATCAAAAGTGAGTTTAATTGAAGGGTGGACTGTTGTTTAATAATACAATTTTGGAATGGATATTTGAATTATCCTTTGAATCAGGGGGTAAGTATTGTGATAGAGGATTTTTGTGGTGAAAGTCATTCTGTTTTTTGATAGCTGTTGTTCTAATTGGTTTATGTATTGCTGTAGTTCTCTGTCTACTGTATTTATAAAAAACAATTTTGGAGGCCTGTGATTGTTAGGTCAATAGAAACATAAGAAAATAAAGAGACCAGTATAGCTCCATAGGCCTCACCTATGTGCCCATCGAGACTGTCCTAAGTCAAGCTAAATGTTTAATCAAGCACATATTATTTAGTAATTAAACATGTTTATCATTCTATAACCCAGGAGCAACCCAGCAGAAGTTCAATATATATACTATATATATATATATATATATATATATATATATATATATATATTATATACACTATAATAATAAATATAAATATATATAATTATATATATATATAACATATATATTAAATATATTATATATATAAAAATATACGGCCAAACTACTAACCGAAAGACAAAAACTAACAATCTATAATAAAGTTTGTTATACTGTAGTTACAACATGGTTTTACCTTAAACTACTAAAAACCGATTCAATTTGGCTTAGTCATAATATATCATATGATGCCCAAACCATCCATACACCTATCCAGTCTTCTCTTAAATGTTGCAAGTGAGTCACACTCAACAACCTCCTTTGGCAAATCATTCCAAAAATTTACAACCCTGTTAGTGAATGAATGTTTTCTTATATCAAGATGGCATTCCTCTTAATTTTCTTAATTATGTTCCCTGGTCTCCCATCCATGGTCTACCATAAAACATTTATTGGTCTTAGTATTTTAAATAGATGTAAATAATTTTGTAGACACTTGTATCATATCCCCTCTAGAAATTGAGTTTCTACAGAAAACATTCCAAACACCTTCAACCTCTCCTCATAACTCTTAACCTCAAACCCAGAAATCACCCTTAACATAAATCATAACATTGAACTCTGGCATATCTATTTCTTTTCTTAAATAAAGGACCCAAACTTATGCACAATACTCAATTACTGGCCAAACATAGTTATTATACAGCTTTCTTATAACTTCCTTATTATTGTAAACAACATTGCAATTTATTATCCTAGCATCTTATTAGCTTTATTCCTTGCTCCAAACACTGATTAATCACTTCCAGATTACTGCTTAAAATCACACCCAAAATCTTTTTCTTGGTCCACTGACCCAAGTTCCACTCCTCATTCTATTGTAGTTAATGCTTTTATGATTTGATTAACCTAGGTGAAAAGAACTTACACTTATTAATATTAAAAATTCATTTGCCACTTATAAGCCCCCACCCAAGAAGTTTTTATCAAGATCATTTTGAATCTTTTATAACATCCATCAAGTATTCCTTACTGAGGTAGCCACTTTGGTATCATCTGCAAACTTAGAAACCTTGCATTTAAGTCCCTGGTCTAAATTATTTATACAGTATATACATGAGGAACAATAGTGGCCCCAGTACTGAATCCTGTGGAACACCACCCACTCTTCACTATTTTCCATGATGACCTATTGCCATTTAGTAGTATACACTGCCTTGTATTCCACAAATTCATGATTCTCATTTACTGGGACGACTAATGCATATCTTACCTGCTCATTTGGGACATCTGCCATGAAAATGATTAGGACTGCCGTGACCGATGACATTAGTAACGTCTGAAGAGAACCTTGAAACCGAAATGTTGCCATTCGTGTTAGATCGCTTGTTAAAGAAAATAAAAGAACAGAGAAAATTACTTATATTGGTAATTGGAAGTAATTATAAATTTTCTGTTACATTTTTTAACGATAAAAGAAAGCAAAAGAGCTTTTTGAAGTCCTTATCTGTATTTTTTCTGTTACAGTCTGAAGTGAATCTTGCAGATTTTTCTAAAGCCAATAAACTATTATTTACTACCCTTAAACAATTCGAAAGTTCTTCTGTTGTGGCAATGAAAAGCCAAATAAAATTTAAGATTTGAAGAACAGAATATGTAAACACCAGAGTGAACATATGAAAAAACAGCGTGTCCCTTAAATGTATTATACCCAAGACGAGTGTCCATAGGGAACAAATTTTGAGTATTAAGCTAGTTATATAAATATAATTTTCTCAGCATGTAGAATATCTCAAAAGTTTATTCAAACGCCTATTAAACCTCTTTGAATAGAACCTTCTGTATATAAACAAATGGGAGGACATATACTATAAAATAAATCAGATAATGTGAGCAAAAGCCTCATAATGTAAAAAACTGAATTGGATTGAGTGACCATGATATTTACTTCCTCCACACATTTAATAATTTGCTTAAGTAAGAGCAAATGTGTAATACTTAAAAATGAAACGAAAACGGTGTTGTAATACAATAATCACAAAAATAAAATCCAACGAGAGGATTTCCTTGAGAAATGAACATTTTCAAGGCCGAAAACATTCGCTAAAATAAAGCAAATTCTCACTCCTAAATGTTTGTTCATAGCGTCTTCCGAGTTCCAACACGAATAATATCATCGTAAATTTCACATAAGCTTTACTTTCACTTATTTCAGTCCTTTTATATCTACATTATTTGGAAAGCTTTGGCTTTAACGTTACCCTTCACATAAATTAGTCTTTTTCAACTCTGTTTCTCAACATACAATAACCTTTGCAATTTATGCAAATAAAAACAAACGTCAAATACATAAACGAACAAATGAAAAGATTTGAAAGCGTTTTAAACATTAAAATCTTTATAAATAAAAAATGCAATTGACTTTCTTCTAATATACAACTAGTAAAAGCTTTGATATAAATAAGTACATCATTCAAATAGTAAAATTAATTATATTTATGCATTTCTTGAAGCGAAAGGATTGATTCCTTTTTTTAATAATACCTTTTTTTATGAATACTTCATTTACTTTTATATTGTTATGCACCCCACATACAAACACATACACACACGCAAACACACTACACAGTATGCGCCACAGGCACACAATATAATAAAATTATTATTATAGTATATTTATATTATTATATTATATATAATAGATATATTTATATACTAATAGCTATATATATCGTATATTCTATAGTATATATTGCCAGAGATGAAACTGTAGACTACTACTGTCATTATATATATACTAGTATACTATAGATATATAGAATATATATACTATATTTATATATATAATATATATAGTATACTAATATATTTAGTATATATATATAGTATACTAATATATATATATATATTGATTATATATACTAATAATATATATATATAGATATATATCGTATCAATATATATAATATATACTCTATAATCGCTCTAAGACAATTCCGCAGGAGGGTTTCCACTTCAGTTGGACCAGCATCTCTTCTTCTGGCCCGAAACGCTAAAAACCCCAGAACACTCTAGAAAACCATTTCTCGGCGCAATGGGTGCTTCTGACCGTCCAGTTCTCAGAGTTAATCACTCCGTCAGGTAGGGTTTTCCGCCGCTTTCAGTAGGAACTAGCGCATTTTCCTCCATTAGGCCTTAAAACTTGTTCTCACATACTCTCCTGAGGTTCTTGTCTTCTAGGCGCATAAGAGTTCTAAGACGCTGTACGCATAGAGAGTAATATAAGAGAAAACGGAAAGGGACCGGGGTTGCTAGCCTGGTCGCCCTTAACCATGCGAAGAAATATATATATATATATACGTATATAGAAATAAGTAGTATATGTTTAAGTATCTATTATATTATATATATATCGTATATATACTATTATATATTTACAGTTATATATATATTCTATATAGATTTGAATAGTATAGGTTATATTTCTAGCACAGATATAATAACAATCATTCCAGTAGTCTATCACTCATAGCTTTATAGTGGTGTAGCATAGCTGTATTACTTGTCAAATTATCAGCCAGCCATTGTCACAGAAAAGAATAATGATAGATAACGGGGGTTTCAGCACCTTGCTTCCAGCAATTTGATATTTACTAATTTTTCTTCATGATTCCGAAGGACCCGACCTACTCATAAAGTGGTCATTCTTGTCTCGTGCAATATCAATTTAAAAGTTTCAGAATTTCCTTTTGCTTTTCTTTTTAATTTTGCAGTTGTACATTCAGACTAATAATTAATTATAAGCGAAGATGTTGTAGAACTTTTTTTGCTTTCCATTCTGTCACTTATTTCTATACTGAAAATAGATTAAAAGAAATACTTAATTCTTGAAATTTCTGATCGTTATATACATTATTATTTACTGGATAAGAAGAACTGCCAAACCCTATAGTATCGCGTTTTTGTTTGAAAAAACAATTCCCAAAGTCTGTATTTAGGTAATGTTACTTCTCAGATGTAGCAATCCTCTAATCTAATCACTATTCCTAAGCTATATCTAATCACTAAGCTAAGATCCTTCATTCTAGTGCGCTCCCTTCTCGTTTCCACCGCTAAGCGTCCACACTCTGATGACATCGTCGAATCATATCATAGAATATAGATATTTATTAATATATATACTATAGTATATATATATTAATATATTATATAATATATATATAGTTATATATAGTCTAGTAATGTAGTAAGTATATAGCTTATATATAGTATATTACTATAGGTATTTATATGATATATCTTATTTATATAATAATATCTAATATAATAAATAGATAGTTTACTGCATAAACACTCCATGGATTCTTATAAACAAATGTTGAATTGAAACAGGTTCGTCGTCAAGTAAATCCTTACTGGTTTTTCTCTGACTCATAAAATTTTAGGTTAAATTTTTACAACTTAAGTTTAAATTTTTAAAATATATTTTAAAATAAATTTCAATTTATATTTTAAGAATTTATAATATACGTTGTAGAAAATACTTCTCTTTTTTAAGAGAAGAGTATTAAATATATACCTATATTATAATAATATATATGTATATCATACTATATAATTGTATATTATATAGTATAATATAACTATATATGATACGTATACGTATAATTATAATGTGTATATGATATATAACATATCTATGATATATATAATATAATATATATTTATAGTATTTATATATTGTATTTATATATATATTATAATATAATATTATAATATATGATAGTATATATCTATATATTTTATAATATTATATATATATTAACTATAATATATAGTACTATCTATACTTTATATGAGCTAATGATAGTATATATAATAGGAATAGTACGCTATTAATAGTACTTATAATAGGTTATATATAGTATATATATTATGATTATATTATATAGATATATATATATATATATATAAGTATTATACTGAATGATATACTATATATTATATATGATATATATAAATTATATATACATATAGTATACTTATATTATAATATATATATATATATATATGTATAAGTATTAACTATAGTTAATACTTATATATTATTATTAGATATATGTATATATATATATATATATATGATATTTATATTTATATATAATTAGATAGTATATATGATATATATATACGTAATATCAGTATATTAATATATATAATATATACTAGTAAGTAATATAAGATTATATAAATATATTATAGTATATAGTAGTAAGGGGTGGGTAAAGTGGCAGCAGGAAATGGCAGGGCCGCGTAAAGGTTGCAACCGGGATATGTTGCAAATGTTAGCAGAGCAACATTTTTGGCAACATTGTGGTTTTTTCAAAGGTTGACGTGCCAATAGGTTAGTGGTGTTTTAAGTGTCTGTGAGACACGGGAATTTTAAGGGTCTGGGAAGACCGATTGTTGATGGTTTACCTCGCAAAATAGGGGGCACAGGAGCCCCTTGCAAATTGGGGGGCTTTTTGGTCTGCGCTAAAAGGTTTTAATTGATCGGTAAGATGTTTTTGATGGTTCGACAATCCGATTTTTTGTTTCTTTACCACGGCTACTACGTATTTTTAAATCGTCTTTCTATTTGCTCTGGTTGGCTTTTTCAGGCACTGAAAAATATAGATCGAAAGAAAATAATTACAATGAATTAACATTTCGAGGTTAATCGTTGTTATAGTTGAAGTAAAGTTTCCGCGGCCATTTTTTCTTCTTCGTCTAGGGAAGAATTAACGAGGCTAGTCGCCTTCACAAATTTGGTAATATTGGTTACTTGTGCGTGTGATAAACATGATGGCAGGGCAGAGTTCTTTATGGGTGACCGGGTAGGTCTACGTGCCCTAAGGGGTGTGCTGGCGCCCATGGAGAGCGAAAGGGTGAAATATAATGCTAAGCGCCCTTGTTGTTGCTCTCTTTTCACCTGGTGTAAAGAGTGTAGGCTTAGACGAATCCAAATCGAACCAGTGTTGACGCACGAGTCGAGTTGGTGATCGCTAGGC
>JABUQX010125687.1:0-25000 GCA_015478945.1 Trachelipus rathkii
AAAAATAATATGCTAAGAGTATCATTTAACAATTATTTATTCAGGACTTCTTTAATCAGAATAGCTGTAAGAACAGGACCTACCTGGAGCTCACCAGAATCCGCAAGAGATTTTTATTGGAGAGTGTAGAACCTACGGAGCCGAGAGTCACGGAAGCAAAATATTATTATTTATTGCTTTTTTCATCAAATACCTACTAAAGGTGGAGCTAAAAATAATTATAATAATAAATAAAAAATCTTTTATTATTATAAAATAAAAAAGGTTATCATGTATAACTAAACCTTAGGAATACAGTTGTACGGAACCTATACTAATAATATATATAATATATATATATATATATATTATTATATAATATATAATATATAATGATATATATATATATAAATATAATATATATATATAATTAGTGATAAAGTTAAGGAAATGGAAAATCCTGGGTCAGGGTATAGATGAAATTAGTGGAAAATGAAATCAAAGACCGGAGGCGGTGTGATTGATTGGATTTGAATTGTGTATAATGCGTTTTATGAAGGGTATAGTTCCCGAGAGGCTTGCAGGAAGAGCATAATAGACCCTATAATAGGTAAGGATAGGGAAGCTGTAGAATTATAGGGGAAGTATTTATTGATGTTGGTAGCGAAAGATATATGCCCTGGTATGTTAGTCGCAAGGCGCTTCGAGTAAACTGAAGGACGTTGTGAAGAACAAGGGGCGTTAGGAGTGGTAGATGGAATTTTGGATCAATCGTACATTGAACAAATGACTGAGAAAATGAGAAGAAGAAAAGAATAAATTGATTTTCGGTTTTATGGATTTGCAACAGGCGTAGATATGATTAAAGGGAAGCTCTATCAGTGTTTAGTAATATCTAATCTTTCATCTGTAAACACTGATGCAAAGTATGTTTTAAAAATGTGGATGTAGTGTATAAGCGTGTATATAAATAAATGGTGGTCAAGTGGATGGTTTAATATAATTAGCGGAGTGAGCAAAAGGATGTGTTAGTCCCTTGTTTTTTCAATTAGATATATGGATGTTTTAAGACAGAAAATATGAGAGTAGAGCGGCGGGTCATGCCAGAGGGCGAGAGTCACAGTAATTGAATTTCTGACAACTAATCTGAATAAATATTGACTCTCGTGCTCTCCTGCTCTCTATCCATATTAATCTACTCTCCGAATGATTGTTTATTCGTGTGCGTACATCTGAATACGAAGAGTTCTTCAGAAGTATCTCGTTCAACGTCTCGAGATTCGCAAGGTCTCTCTGCTGGTTCGTTCTCAGAAGGAGTGGTTCAGTACAAATGTAAACGTTAGAATCTCAATCACTTCAAGGTTCTCGGTTGTTGCAGTGAGGTCAGGTCCTCGCCCTTCTGCTGAAAGCTCATGTTAGAGTGTTCTAGCCATCTCCCTCTCTCCTCTGGTCATCATTCTATAGTTTTCTTGTTACGCTTTAAATATATATAAATCTATTATGAAATTTATTTTATTTAATATGAATTTATAATTTCATATGATGTTTGCATATAGTATATATAGTTGATATAATAAGGAAACGGTATAGAATATATCACATAAGTAGTAGTAGCGAATAACTTTGTAGAATGAGCAGTAGTATAAGGTGTCGGTATGTACAATTATAATTATGAGTTATGGTGGATATATAAATAAGGGTAACTTAAGTCTTGAGTATGCTGACTTAAGGGCTTAATATTATGAGTAAATTATATTATATTAGTATTACCTATTATGTGAGTATATAATGAATATATAGTAGTGAAGACTATGAACTGGATAATCAGAATGTATGCGACTCCAGTAACTGATCTACTAATAGCGTGAGCTCTCTTCTACTCACGCTCGGTTCTACATTCACTAACTCTTTCATCGGTGCTCTCGTTTACGTCTGAAAGATCAAAATTCGAGGAATTCTCGATCCGTATTCTCAGATCTCGAAGTTATTCTCGTGGCTTCGTGAATCAAAGGGGCAAGCCTACAGAAAAGTCTATCATCTGAAAATCGACGCTTTGAGATGGTTTGTGCTCATGCCGGGAAGTGATGAATGACAGCCGGGTTGGCTAGCGGAGGTTACTATCCTGTGCATGTGTCTGAATCGCGAACCAGAGCTTGGCGGAGACCGATGAGAAACAACTGTCTGCCCTGAATGCTGCGAGCTCTATAAGTCGGTACAATGTCCTGGAGGAGACAAATGCCGACTTGAGCAGCAGCCGAGAAAAAAGGTGCTAAAAGAGTGATATGGTCGCGTGTTTTGCGCGTCAGGGTGCGTATGTTTAGCCCACCTCTCTCGGCCTCAGGGATGAACCCTACACTAACGATCTGCCATATCGGTGAGGTACGTTGTGGTCCGCCGTGAACTCTAAATGGATTTTCGGGACTGCGACATTTCTCACTATAGTCTTCTCTCTCTCTCCTCTCTCTCTCTCTCGTATACGATCGGTTCGTGCTGCCGCTGCGTACAAGTTGCGCCTTCGCCTTTTCCTTTCTTTCTTGTACCTCTTGTGCCCATTATTCCCTTTCCTATCCTACTTCTCTCCTTCTCCCCGTACTGATTCCAATCCCATCATCTCCCCTCTCCCCATCTTCTGTCTCGGAATAAAAAAGGAAAAGATGGATACATTCATTATCCCCTAATAAATATATAAATCATACTTATCTAATAAATTATTTGTTATATATATAATATTATCTTACTATATCTTATATCATCATCTCTCTCTCTATCTCTCCTCTCTCTTAATATATATAAATATTATATATTATAATATAATATTATATATTAATAAATATATATATATATATATATATATATGATTTATATATATATATATAATTTATAATATAATATTAATTAATAATATTATATATATATTATAATATAATATTAATATATATATATATTATTATAATAAATAATATTAAATATAATATATACATCATCATCATTCTTTTCATGAGTATGATATTTTCCATAGCAGGCCCTAAAAGAAAGCGTATTTATACTATCTATTTTATGCGAAAAATATAATCGCCAAAAACGTTCCTGCTCAACACTACCTAATTGTTGTGATGACTTTCGCCCAATTCTGAGCGGTTACTCCCCAAAACGACCCCTTAACCATGTTATCTTCTAATGTGTGGAACAAATATTCAGATATAAAATATCTCACGCGACTCATACAATCCACTCACATAACCTAAGTCCTATCACGTTATGGAACCTAGAAATTAGAACTGAGACAAAAATCCATTACTAATCTCCTCTCGCGCTTTAAGGTATTGTGCAATATTAGCAGATTTTTTAAGATATATAAAAATGGTAAAGTCTCTAAGCCATCTTACTGAGTATCTTCACCTGTGAGTGCTAATCAATTATAAGATAGCCATTTCACTTAAAAAACGATAGTACTATGTGAGAACATTAGCACGCCAAACTCAAAGCAGTACGAGATAGAGGAAAAAGATCATACACCACATATCTAAAACTCACCGCTTATCAAAACACCTTTGCAAGTAAAAAACATGAATTGGCGAAACTAATGTTATCTAATACTTGAAGCTAACATTTTAGCTAACGGCAATAACTTAATCTTCAGTCCGTAATATTCGGCCAAAACTACGGAACCTGAGCTCTTTTCCTTTGGCCATATGAATCATATAACACAGAGCGTATGTATCTTCCCCCCCACGCCCTACTGGTCAACCATGCGTCTTTGAGTCAATTACCCATATCCCAAACCTGGCAACCAGATCCAAAAGTGGCGGACCAAACCCAAAGAGTACCAATTTTTCGTTCTCTGACCTTGATACTATCCTGTAAATTAATGGGAGAAATTATAGGTAAATTCTAGCATACGTCGTTTCTCTTAATGAGGGTTTCTACAACCTCACAGTATTCTTGAGAATCTCGTCGCCGATATTGTTAACTTATCAAAAATTTGTCATAAACCATAAGTTTTTTTATTTTATCCGTCTAAATAACTCGCCTTTCAATGTACAGGCAGGACATGCCATATTGTAGTAAAAAAACATAATAGAGAACCAAATTGAACTAATTACGGGCAGAAAGTATACCCCTCATCAAACTTGCTGTTGGAATTTGTTCATATATGAGTGTGTCTTTTTTGTAACCACACACTTATAAAAAAAGCTTACAGAGATACTATATCTAGGTAAGACAAATCTCGTATATTACTCCTTAAAAATGTCCTCCAAATCTCGGCTCGGTTCCGCGGAACAACTCCCTTTTCATCAAAAAATGCCTTCTGCACCCCACTTTACTATCGAGCTGATGAACGACGCCACGCTGCCAGGCGGAGTGGACCTAAGTGTAGCGTACTATTTCCTCCGATGTATTCGTCGCAATGATTCCGTTACCTAATCTCTGATCACTAGGAACTATGAGTCATTTTATTCTCTAATGTTGATGAACCTTTAGCGTTATATATACTCGGTGTCAGGAATGCCTTTTCGAACAGCAACTTCATACTAGCTAGGAGAATATTTCATCCACATGGGTTTATCTCACCATGCTCCACATTTCTCACCACTCCAAAACTCTAGCAATGCCTTTAAGAAAAGGGAGAATCGAAGAACTTGCCACCTTCTTTCACAGCAAAACTCTAACTTTATATATACGGTTCGCACTATCCCACCTGTTATCATATTCAAGGTTAAAGTTTCATAGAAATATCATCACTAGTAATGACCACGATTAACATATTGGTCAACCGCATACTTAAACACTACTTGAAAACAACTTGTCATCTATGAGAGCGTCACACTTATGAACTGTTTTGCGTCATACTCGAACAAATAATCTGAGGTTGCGATACTGAGCTCAAGTCCCTTTAACGTCCGTACTATCGCCCAACTCGATATCGAAACTATGAGGTACATTAATGGGAGTCAGTAATACGGCCAGACCTCACACAACACCTAATTTAAATCCCATCCAAAATAGGCATCCGAAATCTCCACTGGACTTCCATCGGTATCCCCCAGGTAATGTACTTGAAATCTGAAAGCCAATGGATGCCTAATCCTCTCTGAAAAATTAATTAGTATTACATAAGCTATTCTATATCATCGTTTCAAAACCCCACATAATCAGCTTGCACCGATCATCCAGATTCCTGCAAGATAACCCAGAATCTCCAATACTGCCATGCAAACACGGTTCGTAACCTTATAATTTATCAGCCTTTACACATCCCTTTGCCAAAAGGTGCTAATATATATTGAGCCTTTCCATCACGTATATCATATAAGTAAGACAAGGTAGTAATACTATCAACGACTTGGCTATATCTACACCTGCTGACCATCATCTCGGAAAGGAAATCAAATATAGCGAAATTCGGCTCCACTTGGAAACTAGTAACAACACCGTTTCTGTCAACTATCGAATCGTAAGCTCCAAAAAGAAAATAAAAATTGAAATGGTTCGTGACTGTCTTTTAGAATTATTTCAACATTACTCTCTGTCCAGAATACACAGGAATAAATATCCACTGTCTATTTAATAATTGATACATACGCCATTTAGGTTTTACATTGTGGACTAATTTCTTATAAAAGTGGTAGTAATCATGATGTAGGCCATCTGACTGTCTTTTCTCTATGAACCAGCTAACACAACTTATAACCCTAATTACCCAACCCGCTCCTCAATGGCTTATCAAAATTTTTAACGGCAATAATATTAATGCTAATAAAAGTGCCCTTTCCTCGAAAATTATTTTTAATCCTTATAACCACAAAATTCACATCTTTGTTATTATTAATTCAGATTCTGCTACTAAGCCTCGCAGACAAATAGCGAGCTAAAAAATCCACTCTATAATTCATATATAATATAACAAAATATGATTCAATCTGTACATCAGATTTATAGACTGCTTACTGTGGAAACTGCGCCGCAGTCTCCCGTTAAAGAACATGATTTAATTTGACCCCCCCATGGATGAGTGAAGAACTTGGGAGTAATATGATGGCTGAACTAGAGAGGCTCAAAAAATGGCCACCAACATACTACTATCACTTTACAGAAGTTGTTCACATGGTACCTCTCAGCGATGTATACTCCAATTCAATACAAAGTGGCTGACCCCATTACAATATTATGATAATACTGATCATATAGCGCTCCCAACAAAATGCATTATACAGTATAGTCTGGTTCGAGCACAAATTGCTGTGACAGTGATTGGTAGACAGCGAGTACTGAGCGAAATCAAGTGAAACACTAGATATGAGACCTGATAATATTTTTCTTGTATGTGTCTGCGCGTTCCACATACTACACGCATCACACTGAAAACAAAGATAATTATTGCTATCCTTCCCGATAGTGGCCACTTCAAGAACATAAATAATCTTTACTTTCTAAACGAGTTCACTTATCTAAGGGAAGAATAACAGTATATACCACTCCACTGCTCACACAGATTGTTACAAGATTGTGGTTCCGTTGCTTACAATTTTTTAAGAAAACCTTCATCTTATTACGTGTCTTCTGGGCCAAATAAATGCCTCACACCTTGCGATTTGGTTACTCACATCTGGACCCTAATCGGGCCGTCGCATTCCTACTTCGGGTCCCATATCCCTGAAAAGAAATCCCACGCAAATGCGTGCTCTTGCAACGAATCGAGCCAACTTTAAAGAGAAACAATTTAATGTTAATAATAAGACATCAAAACTTCTCATTAGGCTCCTTTATAATTCTTTTATAAATGCTTAATTCTGTCTGAAGAAAAATTGCTTAGAAATAATCATTATGTGAAACTAATTAATTAAATAGTAAGATTTTTTTTTCAGAAAATAATATATTGAGTTTCACATCAGTTTACAGTTATTGACTGCACTTGAATTAATATGTCACCATATTCCCCCAATTACTACATACATCAGTACTCTATACAATTAAACATATATATTAAACACATGACTACCTCACCTTGCAGTAGATATATTCAACACCAGGGATTTCGATTCTCTGTTAGAAGCCGTAGTGTAGGTCCTGTTAAACACTGAACTATCATAACATAAAAATATACGAATTTAGTCAATTTTCATAGAAATAATGTTTAAGTAACATTTTATTTAGGAATATAAATCTAATGATAAATAATTTTATTATATTTAATAAATAAACATTCAAGGGAGTGTGAGGTTTCCAATTTACAGTTACATATAAATATAACTATATCAATATAAAATAATAAAATTTATATTTCCTATTTTTTTAAATGTTAAAAATTACCTTTCTATTTTCTTATTCTTCTTATATCTTTATATATAACCTTTATTTACCCCTAAGAATGGAGTAAAGGTGCGTACGGAAGCATCGGTAAAAAAGAAAATGCAGTGATAGAGCATTGAGACCATAAAGTCAATAAAGTATGAAACCCTTATGCACTACTCAGCCTACCCTATATATTCAATACTTTTAAATATAGCGAAGAATCTACAAATGCGCAGTCAAAGAGTCGCACCCACAAAGCTGCGCTCATGGGAGCTTACTGATGGACGTGTAGGATAGAGCCCCAGCCGCATACTGTAATGGAGGGGTTACGATCGTGCAGTGTTAAGATGACTTCTAACTACCTACCCAAGTAGGCCACAAACCATACCTATAATCTCCTCACAATCCCCGCCATTCACCCTGCATAGGCCGCCACCGTTTCTTCCAACTCTCTTACGTAAACTCACATTGTCTCGGCCTCAAGAGGAGCATCGTTCACCGACTCAATCCACTTCTCTCGTCTTCCCAAGCCGGCGGTTCCCCAACACACCTCTCTATACTTCCGCTAAACCAGCCGAACTATCTTCAATCTTTCCACTATACCAAACATCTCAACATCTTCATTTATTCTCTCATTTACCCCCTTCTCCACACCAAACATCCTCTAATACTCATTCCTCATTTATTAATTCTTCTCACACCTACATGCCCCCTAAGATGTCTCATGCTGAACACCATTGAAATCTTTGATCTATACTCTTATTCCAGACCATAGTCCACTACCATACAATCACACTGGTAAACAAACAAGGGGGGGCCCTCATGTAAGACCATGCGCACCAGAGCTAGCTTTCCTTACATTCACCACGATTTATATTGCACCACAACATTCCTCCATTCACAAACTTTCCTACTAACACCTCTGCATCATCCGTTCCCGTCTCATCCAACACATACTAAATATTTATAACCAGCACTTGCTCCAGCTGCTCACCATCTAACAAACCTTCACACTGAGGACTGTCCTCCACTACAACCATAACCTACTCTTATCTACTTTTCAAACCCCTCCTTTTACATACCATTCCAATCTCTCTACCAATCCTCTCAAACTCTCTTCAGATTCGCCACATCAAACCAAATCAGCCGCATATAATAGGTAGGGCACCCTCCACTCTCGCATCATTCTTAACAACCAATTTCCGCCATCCCCCCTCGAATTGTTCGCAATAACCCCATCCAATATATCATGGAATAACCAAGAGATCATAACACAAACCCTGTCTCACTACTCCGCTAGTTTACTCTAAACAACACACATTGACACCATTATCTTACACACCTTCACTACGTCCATACTACTTTTGATTCCGATCAGAAGCCTAACCTACAACACCATATACCACTAATACCTCCCATATAGCTCCCCATTAACTTAATCAGACATGTTGCAAATCCAACCCCGCTTAAATATAATATTCTTCTTCCCCCCCTCATTTCGCGAATCATTTGTTTCAATTAAAGATTTGATCACACATCCTCTACCATTTAAACGCACCTGTTCTTCACCAATCAGCCTCAGTCACTCGACGACACTCTTTGACCAAAATACCGCAAGACCTCCCTACAACACTCAAATAAACTTATTCCTAATTTCTACAGTTCCCTTTTCTCCCTACCCTTATACTAAGGGTACGATTACCGCTCTCCTCAATCCCTTGGAACTAACCCTCCAAAACCTTTATTACACAACTTCCAAATCCAATCAATCACCATCTCATCTCCGCTCTTGATCATCAGTAAATTCATCTATACCTGCAGATTTTACTCATTCTTCAAACTCTCACTCTACCGCATTACCTCTCCTTACTAAATAACCTCCATCCCCAAAATACCAATTCCTTCTTGCAACTCATCAAGAACCACACACATTCCACTAACACCTTCATCATTACGTTAATATGTGCAGATTTCAAGTGGTTCTTTCCACACTCCCCCTAACACATTCATTCATTACAAAAGCCCATCCCTAATTCATATCTAAGCAGATTCCCCTTATCCATTCTTAAACCTTTCGCGCTCCTTCAGATAAGCTTCCCTATCCGTGTATGTCCTCATCATCCTCTCTTTCCAAACTATCATCTTACCCTGTGTTTTCTCCTACGGTAATATACCTTTTGTATTTTCTTTTCCTCCTTATATAATCCAAGCATCTTCTTTGAATACTTCATCATTGGATTTTAGTAATTCAACCACCCTTCTTTTTTACCTTGAAGCCGCTTTTCAAGTCACCTCTCATTCAACCATTCGCGTTAACATTCTTAACTTCCTACTTGTACACATCACACACTTCCTTCTGGCACTACAACAATATGCTTCCTCATTGCCCCCATTGTGCAGCATCCCCACTTGTCAAAAATTTAGTCCTATTTACTAGCGAGCGCTCTTAAGTACTTACCCTATGTCTTGTCACTAACTGTCTCACCTCTTATTTTACCACTCCTTTCGTATCACCTCTCTCTCCATCCAATGCCCCCACTAACTTAATTTACATAAGGAACAACATAATGATCCGATAATCCCAGTCCTAAACCCCAACTGTTAACATCCGACACAGACTCAACATCTCCTTCTTCCACCACACAAAAATCAATCATACTTTCACTTCAATACCATCCTCTACTAAACACCAACTCAGAAGCTTTAGGATATCTCTGTGTTTAAGGAAATATTACCTTCAGTCACACACCTCTCTCTTCACAGAAATCAATCACCTCCTACCTTCTCATTTCTCCCGCCACCCCAAACCACCTGGTTATAGACACATCCCTTTTTTGAATCACCTAGTCCAACATTCAGGTCCCCCACACTATATCTGAACTCCCACCACCCATCCAGAAACATATTCAAGTACCCAAAGAAATCGTACTCTCTTCAACGTTCCCTCAGATGGACCATACGGTCACAAACCACACATAACTGACCTTTCAACACTAAATACCAAGAACTTCTAGCTCACACACACAAGTCTACATGCTTTGTAACCACAGGTCAACTCAATCAAAATTGCAAACTCCTCTCTCCTCTCTACTCTTCCACACCACAACGTCACTACATTCACACCACAACCACCAAATTTTCAACCTTTCCTTCATTCTTTGTCAGTCACAGGAGCAAATCAAATTGCCCTTTCTAATAAACAGTCCATTCACCTCCTCTTCTCCTCAACATTTATCCCTCTGACATTCCATGTACCATAATTCATACAATTCGCCGAAAATTAGAAGGTCGTTACGGCGGACACGATCCATGCTCCGACGGCAAATGCATCACGATTCCTAGCAGACATTATGTGGTATGGGCAGCCAACCCAACTAATACCTGCCCCTTAGTCCGACCTCTACGACACGCAGGCACCGATTGGCAAATTCTTCTCCCCCGCAACAGGGTATAAGCAAAGTAGGGATTTATCTCTTCTCTCTAAATAGTAAAAATTCCTTTGAGTCCTTTGGCTATAAAGTCATTATTAGGTACTAATCTAGAACATAATCTATCAATGAAGATAAGTTCCGCTGTATATGTTTTTTTTTTTCAAGCAATCTAGTGTCTAAGAAATAAGTCAATAACAAAAGAAAAAAGACAATATTAAAAGCTATGAACATGGTGTCTAAAACAAAATATGCAAATTTATTTTCATTATCTCACCCTCTATATTCTATATAATATTTCAAAATACGAAATTCGTCCGTAAAATATGTGTGGCTAAAACTGCCCAACCCGTAATGCTTTGACCATCCGGTATACGCCCAGAGGTTAAGTGTCCTTTTTAATACAAATAGCGATAAAAGAAAATTACTCCTTATAATAAAAGAAAAAGTTTCTTATGGTAGAAAGTTTTAAATAAGACAGAAGAGGACACTTAAAAAATAAATTAACGTCTCTTCCTTCTGAATTGAGCGTCACTTCCTCTTCTGTGAATAAAACACATGTAAATTAATAGATTTAAGCCAACTAAATTCCATTTTGTGTCTTTCCTTTTCTCCTTGCACCATAAAATCATGTTTCGTTCTACTCCTTCTTCGTAATACTAATCTGCCGCTGTTGTGTCCTAATCCATCTTGTTTTTATTTTCTTTCAATTTCATAATAACAGCGATTCTATTCTCAATCTTTGCTCGTCATCCAGAATGAATAAATTGGCTTTACTCCAGGGGCTTTTGCTCCTCAGCTCTTATGGTCTATCGGACATTCCTTTGTAAATTTTTTAAAGTGTTTTCAAATAAATAAGTTCGTCTCGGCTCCTTCATTAAATGCTAAACGTTCGCTTCTAACTCTATCTCTTTCGACGTTTCTCTCTTCTCTCTTCTGTTGACTAATATAAACATCCTTGGCCTTAACAAACAAAAGAATGTCGGAAACCCTCACATCGACAACGTGCTAGGGCGGGCCTCAAAGAAACTGAGTTTTGTTTAGACTGCGACTTTTTTCTCTCTAGTTACTCCAGCTATACAAGGTCCATTCGCCCTGAAGGAGTACGCCCATACTTGGGGGCTCGGTATTACCCGCTGTGGATAGCGGTCAAGTCCAAAGGCAAAAGGCTTATAAACTTTCTGTACTTCCACTCAAACTTGACCCTCTAGTCTTCGGCGCGATGTGGTGACATTTACTCTTTTTTTTTTTTCTATAGTACCTGGCGGCAGGTGCTGAGGGAACTTATCACCGCATACCACCACCTTTAACTACGCCCCGTCGAGCACAAGGTTGCTGATCGCGCATAGTTGTGTGTAGTTGGTTACCAGCTATTCGCTGCGTATCCTAATTCCTCCACATCTGTTCTGTGGAATTCTCTTTCCTCTTCTTTGTTTCGGCTCATCTTTAATCTCCCTCACTTAAGCCTGCCCATGTCTTACTGCGTATTTTTATTGGTAAAAACTTTGAGACAGTACATAACACCTCCTTGCATAGTCTCTGCCCTGAGTGGTGTGCAACTGTAATATATATATATTATATATAATAGATAACAACTCATATATATAATTATATATATATATATAGTATATAAATGAATAATATAATTAATATATATATATATATATATAACTTCATATTGCGTAGTGCTATCTCTTATCTAATATAATTATTGATAGATATATACGTACACATGATATATATATAAATATTTTTCAGAAAACATAGTCTAAACAGAGTACAGTAATCTACCAAATATGCCATATATAAAATTTATAATATGAGGATAAAATATACGGGGTAACTAGGATTATATAGAGGCAAAAAAAATTTCGGTAATCGTATATATAATAGTATAATATGTATTCTAAAAAAATATAGTGGGTATCATGTGATAATCGGAAATCAAAGAGAGAAATCTATAAAAGCACAATATTTTCACATGATAATCGTTGTCAAACAACTAATATATAATATATAATAACTATAATATATATATATAATATATAATATAATATATAATTAATAATATATATAGTAAATTATAATAATATTAATATTAATATATATAATAATATACTATATAATATAATAAATACATAGTTAATAAATATTTATATAATATAATATATATATATATTAAAATAATATAATATAATAAATATTAATATATATATATATTAATATAATATATATATATTAATTATAATATAAATTATACATATATAATAATATATAAATATATAAATAATATATAAAATATATATATAATAATAATATATATTAATAATATAAAATGTATATTAATAATCAATAGCTGGCATGCGTGCGAGTGCGCCCTCTTTAATTGCTCTAACAGCGAGCACTACTCATCAAAGAAGGGCTTTCTGAACCACATGTGTCCGGCATAAAGTGCGGCAATAATCAGTCAAGAATTATCGTCCTCTGCGACACGACCAAAAACTCTAATAGAGCGCGCGCATAATCAGACAGACCAATTTCCCGATGAGCGCCGATCGCATATACCTCGCGCCTTCTATTGACACCCACAAACAAATGCAGTGGTTTTCTGTTTAAACCCACCAGATCACCTACAAGAAGTTTAACACTCTCAGCGTAGGGTTTTCGCCCTTTCAGTAGAACTAGCATCTTCTCCATTAGGCCGTCACAAAACTTGTTCTCCCAGAGCTCTCCAGAGGATCTGTGCTTCTAGCCGTATAGAGATTCATACGCTGGTCCAGGAGTAATCATAAGCCAAAAGGAAGGACCGGGTTTGCTAAGCCCTGTCGCCCTATGACAATGAGAAAAAACTTCAATCAATCCCTGACTGCGTCCGAATATTCAATGCATTATCGAGCATTAAGTCCGACTAGAAAGTAGCTCCAATAATGTTGTAATCCCAAAAGTCATACTATAACATTATTTATTCTTAATAATGTTAAAAGAACTATTCTAAAATTTTTCTTGCTTCACATCACTATTTTTATGTGAAAATCACATTATCTTATTTAAAAATTGTAATTGATGACGAACCTGGATTGAAATTTTTGTTGCTCCTCTTAAGTTTTTAAATATTAATTTTGACCTTAAAAATTATAAAATTTATGATTTTAATTTCGAAAACGTTCCATTCAATGTAAATACATTTTTAAATATGTTCTTAAGTTTTAAACATTTCTCCGCTACTTCTAGACAATAATTCGGCTTCAATTCTTGCTTCAACATACAGTACGCTTTCCTTAGAGGTAAAAACTATTTGAGGACTTTCTGTAATAGCTCTTCTGAAGTTTTCAGTCCTCCTCAATCTGTTTCCAATCCCTTCTCTACTGCTCTTCTCGTTTTCCTCTTTCTTCTCTTCCCAGCTGTTTTTAATGCGTCCAACTCCGACGTGTGACAGTCAGATTCATAATATATATATATATATATTATTATATTATAATTATAATATTATATATATATATATATATATATATATATATAATAATAATATATATATATAAATTATATATATATATAATATATATATATATATATATATATATATATATATATATATATATATATATATATATATATATATATATATATATATATATATATATAGTTATATGATAGAAATTATATATATATTAATATATATATATATATAATATATATATATATATATAATATAATATATATATATAATATGTGTCGTGTGTAGGTGTGTGTGTATGTGTGTCTGTGTGTTTGTTTCACATACTATGAATGTCAGAAAAAATTAGTCTAGCCTATGAAAAATAAGTCTTATAATTTGTAATTACAAGAAAAATTTTCAGCCACATTTTTTGTTATTTTGATAATCGCAAAAAAAAAATTTAGGCCCTAGATTTGTTTATTATTTCCGTTAAATAAAAGATACATAATAATAATTAATATTAATAATATAACTAAAATATAATGTATTTATAATAGTAATAATAAAAATAAATAATAACAAATAATAAAATAAATAATAAAATAATATAAAAATAAAATAAAAATAATAATTAATAATAATAATAATAATAATAATAATAATAATAATAATAATAATAATAATAATAATAATAATAATAATAATAATAATAAAAAATAATTGTATAATAATAATAATAATAATAAATAATAAAATAATAATAATATAATAATAATAAAATATAATATATAAAAAAAAAAAAAAAAAAAAAAAAAAAAATTCAGAGCCCTAATACTTTTTTTATCTATAGGAAATTTTCACATCAAACTAGACTTTTACTGTACTTTGCTGAATACTTATCCTCGCCGGCGTCAGATTTTGCTTTTAAAGCCAATCTCATCTGGACTCAATTCAGAAAGAGGAATTCAACTCATAATAATGAGCGTCAAAAAGCAGCATAAAACAAAACGTAACGTTATTAAGTTCAGCACCATCAGAAAACTAGAAACAAATTTGTCTCAACACGTTTTGACTGAACAATTTCGGAAATACAGCTTATATCATTTTAAAAATTTGTTGCCCTCCCGAAGAAAAGATGTAATATTTTATCAATAAGCTTTTACTACATAATAACAATATGCTGCAAATGTCTTTTTATAGGAAAATATTAATATTGATGTATATCCTAAACTTTTCTTTTTTTTTAACTTTCAAAAATAGCTTTTGGTTGATAACAAGGTAGATATTCATAGTTTCTTTTGAAACACAAACGCTGCTTTGGTTCCTGAATAAACGACGCTAAAAAAAGTTAGAAGAGAAAAAAAAGTTTTTAATTCATATAATGAAGACGTATGGGAACGTTTTTCGTCAATGAAAAATTCAATGATTTCAACACCTCTATCAATCTATGTCATTGATCTATATACTTTTTATGATGCCACCGAGAAGAAAGTGTGAAATTTGGCCGGAGTCTGTCGGCTTGAAAAAAAACATTCCTCTCGGCCAGATGATATTATAACTGTTATATATTATATAATAATAAATATAGTATATAATATATATATATATTATATATAGTAATTAATATATATAAGTTAATATATATATATATATATATAATAATATATATATATAATATATATACTAATATATATATATACATATATATTATAGGTATATATATATATGTATATCATGGTAATATTTATATATTATCTATAATAGGTTTTCGAAAAACATATAATACACCCACAGTATTCTATTTGGTATATATTATTTCTAATAAATAGATCATATTATATATAAAGATTTAGTGGGCTAATAAATATTATATATATATATATATATATATATTATATATATATATTATAATATATATATATATATTAATATATATAATATAATATTATATATATATATATATATAATATGATTATATATATTATTATAATAAATATATAATATATATGAATAATCAATATATATATAAGAGATTTAAGTATAAATATACAATATCAATGTGATATCATATATAATTATATACCAACAATGATATATATAATATATATATATAATAATATATAGTAAGCTACAAATTAAAGAAGAGAACTTTAGAATTATTGACCCATAATATAATTAGCATTTAAACATGAATTGTTGATGTCTGCGGCCAAAATTGCAACGTTAACAGAGGAAAAGATCTTAGATTTCCGAAAAATGGTCGATTTTAATCACCCAATTTCTTCGAGACATGCTTAGTAATAATTGAAGTGTGGAGAAGGGAGTTTAAAATAGACCAAAATTGTTTTAAATCATGGTCAGGAACACTTGCATTTTTGGATGACTATTGCGGTCAGGAATGTTTTGTAAAGATAGTCCCATTAGGGTGTGCGGAAAATGAAAAACTTATCGTGGTTCAATATACCTATCGATATTATATATATATATATATATATAATTATATATATTATATATATATATCATATATATATATAATATATATATAATATATATCTATATATATATATATTACCGTGATATAATAAATATATATATAAATAGTATTATAATATATATATTAGTATATAATATTATTATATTTATTATATATATATAATATATATATATATAATATATATATATTAATAATATATAATTATATAAATATATTAATATATAATATTATTATATATAATATTATGATATATGAAGAGAGTAAAGCCTAAAAAGTTATTCACATTCAACTATCATTATAATATATACTATAATAATATATATATATATATATATATAATATATATATATATATATATAAGTATATAATATATAATATATATAGTATATATTATATATATAATATAATATATAAATATATATATAATAGTATATATAAGTATATATTATATATATATATATATATATATAATATATATGATATATATATATATATATATATATATATATATATATATATATATAATATATATATATATATATATATAGTAAATATATATTATATAATATATATATAATAGTATATATATATATCATATAATAATTAGTATAATATATATTATAGTATATATATATATATATAAATATATCTATATAAATATATATTATCATATATATGCGTGTGTGTGCTGTGTGTGTGTGTATATACTTATAAGTTCTGTCGCCGAAGATTGGTAAGTAGGTAAGTAGTTAGAATAGTAGTAAGTAGTAGTAGTAAGTAGTACGATAGGGACCGACCGGGGCGGGAACTTTGGGGCCGGGGCCGGGCTGCTCTAATTTTTGCCCGGGGCCGGGGCCGGGGCCTGGGGCCGGGCCGGGGGCCGGGGCCGGGGCCCGGGGCCCGGGGCCCGGGGCCGGGGGCGGGGCCGGGGCCGGGCGCCGGGGTTAGCTAAAATTAGAAAAGTAAGTCAAAAACACTGAAGTCTCAAAGACTTAGGATAAAATTTAAATATACATTTAATTTAATAAATAAATTTTATTAATAAAAGGAATTACCATTTGAATTATTCAATTAAGCATAAATAGTTTTTCGAGAAGAAAATTTTAGAAAAATAGAATTGATTTTTCCTAGAAGAATATAGTTGGTATTTATATATATATACTAATATATATATATATATAATATATATATTATATATATATAATAATAGTATGATATATATATAATATATAATATATATAGTATATAATATTAATATAATATATATATAATATATATATATTATATATATATATTATTAGTAATATATATTAATATTATATATAATATATTATATTATATATATATATATATGATAATATATATATATATATATAATATATATAAAAAAATATTAAATTAATTTAAAAATAGTTATATAATATATATATATAAAGATGAAGCATACATCTTGGCACATTTATTATAGATGGAACGTTTCGGATATATAACGTTACCCATCATCAGAACTGCAATTGAAATAAAATAATATAATTTTATAACACAAAAATAAAAAAATGGAAACTAATATAAAAAACTGTAATACAATAAATAACAACATAAATTTAAAAATTAAAATAACATCAACAACACGAAAAAAAAGTACCTAAGATTGAGTTAGGTTTCATTTCACAGGAGAAGAGCGAATGCAAAAACTGAAAGTTAAGTAAAATTTGTTTAACAGTGAGAAGAATAAAAGTTAACTGATGGTTGGATGGATATTTACTAAATTAATGAGTTGAAGAAGGGGGTAGGACGAACAAATCCTTATTTAAGTACGTGGTTTTTAATTCAAACAAATAATGGTAAGAGAGACTCAAGAATCTTTCTGTCGAGTTGATCATTGGCAGGGGATAGGGAACTAAAATTTTTGTGCAATAGGAGAGGGTTGATTATTTTTTTGGAAAAAAGTGCATAGATCGTACGGAGGAGTTTTCTGGGGGTTGTGATACGGTAAAACCAGTTCTAATTAAGAAACTCCCCCGGTTGTTTTTCGAGATCCTCAGTAAAAGGTTGGGAGTGCCTGTTTTTTGGGCCCAACGTAGCGGGTGGTTGTGCAGTCCCGCACAACTTATACAAATATACTAATGAGGACCTCATATGTAGAGGAAAAGAGAATCTTTATGGCGGAAAAAAATTGAAATAGATGTGGTTATTAAAGGAGCATGAAAATGAAGCGATGCAAAAAGGAAAAAGCCATGGATAGAGTTGGGTGATTTGAAAAGCGAGGTTTTCAAACAAAAAGTTTGTCGGTGCTAGGGACCGAAGAAACGGAATTTTTAAGATAGATACAGAGTCGTTTAGGGAACGGTTGCGGACTTATAGAAATTTAGGGCGGAAATGGTATATGAAAAGTCGTTTACTAAGGTTTGTAAATAGTCTGTTGTGAGGAAAGCCCATTGCAAAGCCATAAATGGGAACAGGTATTGGTATTTCCAACGGTGGAAAGACCAACCCATGAGGAGCATAAAGTTAAAGGCACGGAAAATTTTTGCACTTGTAGGAAACAGTCTTGTTATTTGGAGGGGAGAAACTATAAATAATCTAAGACCTAGATGTAGTAAAGAAGAAAGGGTTCTTTCTGTTTCTCCCCCTCCAAACATAGCAAACTGTCCTTCAAACTACAATGCAAAATTTTTCCGTGGCCTTTAACTTATGCTCCTCAGGTGGTCTTTTCCACCTGAAAATATCAAATACCTGTCCGCATTTTTGGCCCTTTTGCCAATCTCTTTCCTGTCAACAAACTATTACAAACCCCCATAGTAAAACGACTTTCTTAATAACCATTTCCGCCTAAATTTCAAAAGTCCCAACCGTCCAAACAACTTAATCTATTCTAAAATTACGTTCTGTCGGGTCCTACTCCGCAAAAACTGTGAAATACTCTGCAATCACACTCTATCCAATGCTTTTCTTTTGCTCGCTTTATTTTCAATCCTATTAATAACCAAAAAGTATTTCAAATTTTTTTACGCCATAAAGATTCTCTTCCCTACAATATGAGGTCGCTCATTACTATATTCTTGTATAAGTGTGTGTACTGCAACACCCGCTAACGTGGGCCAAACAAGGGCCTTCAACCTTGACCTTAGGATCTCGAAACGACCGGTGAGTCTTTCTTATAGAACTGGTTTTTACCTATCACAACCCAGATAAACTCCTTCCATAGCCGCAAATCATTGCCTCTTCAAAATAATATTCACCCATTTGCACAAAAAAAATTTCAGGTTCCGCTATCCCCTGCTCAATCGAATCAACTCGACAGAAAAGCCTTCTTGAGTCTCTACTTTTTGAAATTAATAACGCCGAATCTAAATAAAGGATTGTCGTTCCATCCCCCTTCACTTCATTAACTTATATATATCCCAACCAAGTAACTTTTTTTCGTCATACTGTACAATCAAAAAAAAATAAAAGTTTTCTCTTAAAACTTTTTCCGGTTGCATTTCGCCTCTCTGTAAATGAACACCCTCAACTCAATCTTAGGGTACTTTTTTTTTTTTTCGTGTGATTTTTTATTTTTAAATTTAGTGTGTCTTTCATATTGTATTACAATTTTTTATATTAGTTCATTATATTTATTTTTATTTTTATAAAATTAATATTTTATTTTCAATTGCAGTGCTTGATGATGGGTACGTTATTATCCGAAAACGTCCTTATAGATAAATGTTTGCCCCAAAATTATGCTCATCTTCCTATTTCATCTTTCAAATGTCGGCTTCCCTTAGGGAAACAAAAATCTATTTGCAACAGATTATTTAACCAATCGTTATATATAAGTATTATATATATATAATTATATATATAATATATTAATATATTATATTATATTATTAAATATATAATATATTATATAATATGATATAATATATTATATTATATATAATAATATATTATATATATATAATATTATTCAATAAATAAATGAAATATATTTGAAGAACGACCGTATTGCGGAAAATATTTGATCTTCTTGAAGATATTTACTTTTAAATAAATAAATACATCAATTAACGTTTAACAATTAATATTTAGGTTTCCTTGTTTCCGAATAATCGTTGTTTTATATATCAATTCGAATATTTGTATGTTAAAAACTCGGAAAAATTATAATTTGGCCTCAATTTTAATTTGAAATCATAATAGTAAATACCAAAAAAAATTGATTATATTTAGGTATGTTTATATATTTTGCATCAAATAATTTAACAAAGAGTTAATAGGAACTTAAATAATATATTTTTTTTATTTTTTTATGATTTAACCCTCTATTATTTAGTGTAAATTTACAGTTAACCCAGGTAGAAAACCCCGGTTTTTCCTGATTTTTGGCCGGGGCCAGGGCCGGGGCCGGGGCCGGGGCCGGGGCCTGGGCCCCGGTCGGTTCCTATAGTAGTAGTAGTAGTAGTAGTAGTAGTAGTAGTAAGTATAAGTAGTAGTAAGTAGTAGTAGTAGTAGTAGTAGTAGTAGTAGTAGTAGTAGGAAAGTTATGAGTGGTAGAAAGGTTGCTGGGGCAAATTAAATCTTTGGTGAATGCAAAGGCAACTAAGTCTTGAAGAGTGGGGCTAGGGTTAGGCATAATGGTATGTTGTTACCGATGTTAATGCATATCAGCGAAACAATGGTGTGGAATAAGATGTATTAGATCTAAGGTTTATTCCGATCAGATAGATAATTAATCTTAGAGGCGTGTGAGAAGAACTGATAAAATGAGGAATGAGCGTTTTAGGGAGTTTGTGTGGTGTGAAGAATGGCGTTAATGAGAAAATAAATGAAAGTTTATTAATATGGTTTGGTCACATGGAAAGGATGGATAATTGCCGGATGGTTAAGCGGATATATAGAGTTGAGTGTGTTATGAATCTACCGGCTAGGAGACATAAGAAAAAGATGGATTAAGTCAGTAAAGGAATATCTGAAGAAAAGGTATGTGAATTGAGTTTAAGCGAGAGCGATAGTGGCATAATAGAAATGAATGGCGTTGTTTTGTAAACTGCCATTTTTGTCGACCTGGTCCAGGGAATAAATCCTAACAAATAACAATGACAAGATACCACAGTGGGGGTCTGTTGCAAAGTATTTGTGGAAGCAGCGCCTTGGGATGGAATTTTTTGTGCTGTGAATTGCAGGCTCACATCTTGGAAGGTATAGGAAGGAGGTATGGGAACTTTCCTTGTCGACCTTACTCGTCGTGTCCCTTCCTATCTTGATATTATGTTTCCGTAGTACATTATTGCGTTAGCCGTAGCTCCAATGTGGGGACATATGTTGAGGGAAGGATGAAAGAAAGAAATCATATGATATATTATAATATATTATAATATATAAATATTATATTATAATATAAATATATATATTATATATATATATAATATATAGTATAATAATTAAAGGTAATCATATATATTATATATATATATATAATATATATATGATATGATATATATATATATTATATATATATTATATATATATATATAATTATATATATATATACTATCTATATATAAATATGAAATGAATGAAAGATAAGTGATTACATAAAGATATTTAGAAATTTGAAGAGGAAATTTCTTTGTTATTCCCTAATTGGGTTTGCCTATACTTTTCATTTTACGCGCGAAGTAAAGAGTTCTTTTACTCTTTGTAAAGCTTTAATAATAATAATATATATATATATAATCTATATATTTAATTATATATATATATATATATATATATATATCTTATTATATATATAATATTAATATATATATATATTATATATATATATAATATATATGGCTTCTTGTTAATTATGTGAAAGAATGTGAGCGAAAGTAAAAGTTTTACACAATTTACCCTTTCGACAATATATATATATATATATTAATATTATATATATTATATATATATATATAATATATATATACTATATGAGGTATATATATATATATAATATAGTAATATAATATTGTAAGATTTTCCAATTTTTTGACAAGACAATCTTCAGGTGACAGGATAAGAAAACTTTTATTAAGTCAATGACTTTTTATTAAATATTAATACTTTATTCTGACATGAAATCGGTTAGATGTGCTAAGTTTACTTAAGATGATATAAAGAAAAGTGTCTGGAACAGATCTTGAATCGACTTGATGCGGTGAGTGAACTGGTAGCGACTTCGGAGTAAGCGTGATAGGTCCAAGCACAGGTCAGTAAATGAGCAAATCTGTTAGAAACCGGATAACATAATCTGGATGGATAATTTTACCTTTTGGGAATATTAAAGAACCTAAACCAACAGCGGATCTCAGATTTCAACGAAGGGAAAAAGCTGAAGGCCTTGGTCGGTAGTAAAACCACTAACCTTTTTAATGGGGACCTATCCCAACAGTACAGCCACCTGATTTTGTTAGGGGTTGAGCCTTCAAGTGAAACCACTGAAAGCCCCTAAGGAGAACGTCGAAATGTGGAAAGTTTGGGAAAACGAGTACCACCGTTTTCAAAATGGGAAGCTGAAGGACTTGGTCGGTAGTAATCGCACTCCCTTTTAGATGGGGCCGTATCCCAACAGTAACCATTGATTGGGTAGGGGTTGAGCTTCGGTAACCACCGAAATCCCTAGAGAAACTCGAAGTGAGTTTGGGATTGAGAAGAAGGGAGAGGCATCAGAAGAAGGAGCAACACGCCAAGAGATGCTTTGGAGCTTGAAAAGCAGAAGCTACCGTACCTGCAGAGGGAAATCAGAGATGTGGAAACCGTCAACCATCTTCATTTTCGTTCAAATAACATTGACGCATAAGGTAAATGGATACAGAAAATCGGTCCCCAGAATCGGTCTTGAAAACCGTTCAGTCGCAAACCAAAACACCCCATGGAAGACTACAGTGACTGTGGAGAGATCGAACAGTGTACTAGGCACTAAGAACCAGGGATTGGTACTTGTAGTTGCCATTTTGCTGCAGTATAGAGTCCCGGCTCTGAAATAGAGGTAAGCAGCGGAACTCGCTGGGAAGTGTCGAACGTCGGTACTACGAAATAGCTTGTACACCTGGCCTACCAAAAGATAAGAAAGAAAGCTTGGTAGACCTGTCCATACCAGGCGCAGGACATCTTTGAGAAACGTAAGATGGCGAAGAACAAGCAACAAACGGAGGCAGTGGCGTCAAGCTGGATGCCACCGCCTGCTATGTGGACCGCTGGGCGTGCTGGTTTCTCCGGCAAAAGAGCACGGGGGAAGGTTTTACACTTCTTCGGGCGTTAAGGCCGAGAGCAAAGGGGAATAAAACCAAATACCAATTCGGAATATTGGCTGGGGTCCTGGGGTCGGGAGAAAAACGGTCGGATGACAAGCGGCGGCCACAAGAAGAGCGATCTTGCGTGTAACGGGAATTCGTCTTCTGTGAACCGAAGTATGGGCGGAGATTCGGAGCAGAAGTCTTCTGCCTTGATCATCTGCCAGCCCTGCCCAAGGTAGAGAGAACTGGCCTTAACACGTAGAAAAAAGCCGGTTAGGAAAACAAGAATCTGGAGAGGTCACTAATAGATATAAGCCGGAAGGCATACGAGCGAGTGGAGAGGGAAACATCGGAATAAGGAAAATGAGAAAGCAAGAAGCAGGTAGGAGTGGGGACCGTCAGATGAGGAAACTGAAAGGAGGCTGCAAGAGGAGAGGGCAGTAAAGGGACATAGGGAATAAGAAGTGCAGAGAAGATGGAATTGTACAAAAGAGAAAGAAAAGCGAAATAGGTGGCGTGCAGGGCTGTGGGAGGAGAAGGAGCAAACCGCAAAAGAGAAGGGAGAAGAAACACGCAGCACAGAGGAGGGAACAGGACCGGAGTTGCGCAAAAAGACGAAAATCCCGCTCTTCTGTCTACTTCCTGTAAGGAAAGAGGACCGGAGTTGCGCAAAAGACGATCCGCTCTCTCTGCTACTTCCTGTAAGGAAAGAGCCGGATCTAAAAAAGTCATGAAATATTGCATATTCCTGGGCATCTTTTGCAAAAAGAGAGTGCGGACAATGCTCGACTCCTGCGGTGTGGGAAGACCACCCAACAACGATTACATCTGCAACAGGAGATCAGAAAGCTTCTGATCGCCTAGTAAGGTGTTACGCAGTAGTTCCTCGTACTTGACCTCCTGTGTCGGGGCCAAGCGCGAGATTAAGAGCTCTCTAAGAGCGGTGTAGGGAGTAGGAGAGGCCTTTAGGGTCTGCAGAGCATCCCTAATGCGGAGTGAGACCTCTTCAGGAAGAAAGGACAAGACAATTCTGAACTTTGTCTTTTCATCTCCTGCGGCATGCAGGATAGCGTCTGCTAAGGCAAACCATAGCTCAGGTTGATGAGAA